>JBBJLS010000039.1:10999433-11018514 GCA_037577275.1 Bryconaethiops microstoma
GGCAGAGCTCCAAATCAGTACACCAAGGTGTGAGTACGTATCTCTGTGCGTGTGTGTGTGTGGGAGAGTGAGTGTGTGTGAGAGTGAGTGTATGTGTATATATGTATATTTTATTTATTGCAGAAGTACTTGATACTGTTTTGACTGTTACTACTCAGTAAAGTGACTGAAGTAAAATTTCTTGGTGTATTTAAAAAAAAAAAAAAAATTATTGTCTGTATCCCACTAAGAGGGGAAAGTATTCAGATACATTTGTTTTTATTTATTTATTTTTCAGTGCATAAAACCACTTTATATTCATAGACATAATGTTCATACACCTAGAACTGATATCAGTTACATAGGGGACTTTTTTTGAAAAGCTGTTGTTGGCACCTACAGCTTCAGAATTCCTGTGGTGAGAAGTAAATAGCTTCTTACAGCACTGTGGTTCTGTTTCGCCCTATTCCTCTTGGAAACTGTCATTAATTCCTCAAGGGTACGAGAGACACTTTCGCAATTTCCAAATCCACAGAATTTCAGTGGCATTTTGAGACGTCAGGAGATTGACCCAGCCTTGCAAGCACCTTGAGTTATTTCATCTGTTTGGGACTTGGTTGAAGTGTTCATCTTCTCCTCCTTCCTGGACAATAAGATCATTAATTCCTCTCGAATATCTTCTGGTACATCACTCTATTCATGTTTTATTCAGTGCTCCCACCACCACACGTCACTGTGGTTATAAAACATTAATGGGGCAGTATTCATAGAGAATTTAATCTCCCAAGAAATGGGAGAAAATTGTTGTTTCACCGGTGACCCCGAATATACATGTCAGAAGTGGTTCCTTAAAAAGGTGAAGGTGTTTGGCTGGGCCAATTTTCTGATTTTGATTTTGAAATTGTGAAGCATGTTTCTTATCTGTTGTTGGTTTATAGTGTTAGTGTGTGTTTATATGTGCAGTTTGGAGTTGCTGTATTTGGGAGGGAATCTAATCTCTGATATCCCGGTGGAGCTGGCCAACCTGCCTGTCCTCAGCTACCTGGTCCTTTGTGACAACCGCATCCAGAGCATCCCCCCGCAGTTCACCAGGTATACACACTCCTGCAGTACTGTATATAGTGAAAGAACTAATAGTGCTGGGTGATGTGATCAAATCTCTTCTTATAATACAGCACTACCGGGTGTAATCTTACAGTACAGCATCATCTTTTTTGTTTGTTTTGTTTGGTTTTTTTTTTCTGCAAAATATCATAAATGCACAATATCAACATTGATATGCCGAATTTCAGTAGGCCAATTCTGTTCCCTCACTTTCTGACTCTTCCTTATATATTTCCTTCCATGATTTTCTCCTCTCTCTTGCTCTCGCTCTCTCTAGGCTTAATTCCCTGCGTTCCCTCAGTCTCCACAACAACCTCCTGACCTACCTGCCCCGCGAGATCCTCAGCCTGGTGCAGCTCCAGGAGCTCAGTCTCCGTGGCAACCCTCTGGTTGTGCGCTTTGTCAAGGACATGACTTACGATCCCCCTTCGCTGCTGGAGCTTGCAGGTCGGACTGTTAAAACACGCAACCTTCGCTACTCCGAGAAGGACCTGCCAGGCCATCTGGTCAAATACCTCGACCTCGCCAGCAAGTGCCCCAACCCCAAGTGTGCGGGTAAGGCAAACAAAACAGGCCTGTTAAGAGAATGAGTGATTTTAGGGTCAAAAGGTGAAGGCAAAAACTGGGGAAATTGTGTAAGTAGCTAATATGCACTAGAGCTATGATGCTATGATGTAGGTCATAGGTAATAGGAGCTTAAACCCCATAATCACACAGTTACCCTGAACTATAGTAAGTTGGTAAATAACGTCAATCACACTTTCTTACATGGGTTCTGGCTCTGCACGTTATGGTAGTATGCGTAAAATTGGACCAAAACAAACCAACCACCGTTTTTAGCTATGCAACAAAATTATCAATAAGGGTATTTCATGCAGTAACAGAAACCACATAAGCAAGTTTAATTAACTTGTGTTGATTTAGAAATGTATCCCAATCTTAATTTCTTGAGTTAATCTTTAGTTACATTAGCCTCATAGTGGCAGTCCAAAACAATAGAAGCAGAGTGGCACAACTGAGGCACAACTGTCTCAACACTGGCCCTGTCAACAAGAGATCAAGTGTTTTCAGTTTTCTTCTATGAGGTGCAGTAGAGTGTTTTGTTGTTGCTTTCAAACAGTGTGTTTCTTCCTTTGCAGGTGTTTACTTTGACTCCTGCGTGCGCCACATCAAGTTTGTGGATTTTTGCGGGAAGTACCGGCTGCCTCTCATGCACTACCTGTGTTCCCCAGAATGCACCTCTCCCTGCAGCTCCAACCCACAGAGTGACGCCGACTCGGACGATGACCAGAGCGTGCCTGCTGACCGCCTGCAGAGAGTTCTGCTGGGATAGCACTGTTCAAATACAAACACTCTCTAACTCTCTAACTCTCTCTCTCTAACTTTCTCTATCTCTCTTTCTCTCTAACTCTCTCTATCTCTCTCTCTAACTCGCTCGCTCTGTCTCTCTAACTCTGTCGCTCTCTCTCTGTCGCTCTCTCTCTCTCTCTGTCTATCTCTCTCTCTCTCTCTCTCTCTCTCTCTCTCTCTCTCTCTCTCTCTGGTGCTACTTCATCGAACACTGGATTTTGTAACGTGTGATTCAGGTCTGTCAACTGAGGCCAAAAATGATGTGGGTGTTTTTTATCCATGTTGAGAGTGAAGTGCTCCAGTGTGTTGGGACAGCTTTTCTGTGTTGTACACACTCGTAATAATACTCTGCCAAACAAGAATGTGTGTTCTTTTTCTCTAACCAGGTAACTTCAGCGTACTCTATTACATTGTTGTACAGACTGAGGAGAATGTATCGGGCCTGCAGCAGGATTTCTACCCTGCTGACTTGTTTACATAGTGAAAGAGTGTCTGTGTTAAAGGGGTCCACCAATTTTTCAAAACTCTTGCACAATTCGGTGAGAAAACAATGGAGTTCCCCTTTAAACAAAAAGTACCACTCTAGCAGCAGATTCAGACGTTAACTCTACTATTCAGCTGTATGTATTTAAACACATAGTTTGCTATGAATGACATTTATATTTGGTTCCCATCCTGCATTGACAGGCTCAAGTCTGCACTTCCAACTTTTTTCCGTTTGTTTTTCAAGAAGTGGCAAAAGTGGCAAAAATGTTTTTCATTTTTGAAAGGATTTTTCATTTTGCAGAGACTGTACAGACACAAAACTTCTTCTCTGATTCAAACTGTAAAAATCTCCCCTTCTGCAGCACAAATGTGTTTTTTCCTGTCACCTTTTGACATGCATTCATTTTGAGTTAGAAATAATTTATATTGTTACACCAGGTTTTCCTGATTGCCAGAGAGAACTACGGCCTCTAAAGGCTGAGTAGTGTCACAATCTTGACACTGTTAATTAAAAAAAAAATTTCTTTTAGACCGTTTTAGGCAAGGTGTCTTGGTGTATGCATGGTACATGAAATCTTTTGAAGTGCCTAGTTCTGACGGACTTTTCAGCGTTCGGTGAGAGGCGCGGAGTCTCGGGTTGGTGAAAGTGTGGAGGTGTGGGAGTCTCTAAATGCTGTCTTCTACATCTTAAACAATGCACATATCTCTACTTTTACTGTGAAGTTAACAAAGTAAGTTTGGGAGTACCTAAGTGATATTGCTTTGATAGGTTAATAAGGAGGATGGCGTGTGGGCGTGTGTGCGTGCGTGTATGCATGTGCGTGTGCATGAACGAGGGATCCTAAGGCCTTAAATAGTTTTTCCAGTGGCCGAATACCCTGGCCTTGCAGTTTCTTTGTAACTGTATTACTTCTTCGAGGCCTTTCTCAGCCTCTGGCTGCAGACACGCACATCTTTCATTCTGTTTGTTGCTTTTCATGTTTTTTGTTTTTGTTTTTCTTATTTGTCCTTAATAAACGTCTGCTGTCTTTTAAGATAGCTGTTACATCCCTTTTGGAGCCTAAAACTATTGACACGGGCAAAAAATAGATAATACGTTAATAATACAAATCGAAAGTATTAATTGTCACCATCAGTAGACAGTAATATCATCTCACCTGAGAAACTCACTTTTCAAATAATGCTTTAGACTTTAGGTAGTCTAGCCTGGATCTGTCTATTCCTGCAATATTTAATTTCTTTCTAAATGTTTTCTCAACTGTATGAGAAATAAATGAATTATTAAGGGACATTAATGTTCTGTAAAAGTAATTTAATTTGATTTATTTTACTCATTTCATTGTACGACTCCATTAAATATACAGTTTGTGTTGTTGCATTGCAAAATTCAGCTTTTTTCATTCACATCAACTAAAAGCTGACTTGAAATCTGATTGTTTCATCTTAATTTTTTTTAAACATTCATCTGATGTTTTACTTTCAAATTATATTAATAGCTATGCAAACAAACTTATATTTTAACTTGTTTCAGTGGTTCCAACTGGTCCTCAGGGGCCCCTAGCCGGTCCATGTTTTTGTGTGTGATCAGTTGGTATGGAGCAAAACTTTTGGAATATATGGACTGACTGCAAGACCCTGAAGACTGATCTGAGAACTGCTCCTGTATTTAACTCTGTGTGTGTGTTTTTACCAACACACTGCTGTCATCGTTCTGGATCTCAGTGGGGCGACTGAATAGATATCATTTAAAATGATGAAGGCTGAATTAGTACTCACTCTCACATCTAATGGTTTGTAGAAATGCACTTTTACCCCTAATACAGAAATGCGTAATAAAGTGTTTTATTAAAAAATGAAATGTGTTTTTGCATTTTTAACAACACTGAATTATGCGCTTCGTTGATAGTTCTGGATATGTAAAATTTCAGTTTTCTTTTTTTTTTTTTTACCATCTACAGATTTTTGGAAACGTATAAAGTTGTGGAGCTGTAGTTTATTTCTGTGTGAACCGCTGAATGGTATACAGTCATTTTAAAAGACACAATGACACATTTACAATCTGATTTTTACATACAAAAATTCTCTTAGGAAAGTTTGCACATGGACACTTCTGTAAACACATCCACCTCCATCCTGAGGTCAAGTTTATAAAACCACTTTAAAAAATTACCAGTAGGAGGCGAAAACTGCTTTTAATGTCTTGATCTGTTTATTTATTACGTGCTAAATGGGCTTTAAGCTAAGTGTCCAGAGGTTTGTAGACACCTGCACATCCAGCGTCCATCAAATGTTCTGAGTCACACAGAGGGGGCTGGAGCCCCCTAGGAGGAAAAGACCCTGGACAGGTCACCAGTCCATGACATGGCAAACACACACACACCTAGGGCCAATTTACTATCTCCAGTTCACCAGATATGCATGTTTTGGACAGTGGGAGGAAACCAGAGCTCATGGTGGAACCCGACACAAACATGAACAGCGCTCCATCACTCTGCAATGGATTTGGAGTCGAGCTTTTCTATGGAGATGCGTTTCTATGGAGATTATACAAGCTGTGTGTACGAAACAACCTGTGTCAACAATGGGTGCAACTTAATATAGTAACTAACTGGATAGGCCATCTGGATGCTTTGGAACATACAGTTTCATTTTCAAATTTCTCTGTAGTTTCGTTTCAGTTGTAAGATTACCAACACGGGTGGGAAATTTGCATTACAGCAGCAAAGTGGACAGTACAAGAGAAGAAGGTACAAACTGTACACTATACAAATATTATATAAACGTAAATATATGTTTGTGTGCATGTATGTGCCTAGTAGTAGCAGACATTAAATGAAGCATGGTTAATATTGCACCAGAAAAATGTCACATATTGCACACAGTAATATTGTATCAGAAACGTTGCACATGAAACAACCCATTGCTCTTAGCAGTCCAGGTGTGTGGATGTGTGTGTCTGCAATCAACTACAAGATGTTTGTTGTAGAGTCTGACAGCAGGTCATAGCTTTATTGCACAGTCTTACGTGGCACATTTAACTACACATTGTACTTGTATAACTATGTATGTATACATTTACAGCATTTAGCACAAACTTTTATCCAAAGCGACTTCCGTTCCCTAACTACAGGGGGCACTCTCCCTGGAGCAACTTGGGGTTAAGCGTCTTGCTCAGGAACCCAGTGCTGGTGTGCTGGAGGTAGGATTCGAACCCGTGACCTCTTGGTCCAGAAGTATTCTACCCACTAAGCCACCGCCACCACCCCTATGTGCGACAAATAAAGAATCTCAAATCTAATTTTGCATTGCAATGGCATTTCGTGTCAGATCAGCGCAGATCAGCACATGGACCCTATGATCTAACGTGTTACTAATCTCTTAATTTCAACTCTACATCTTTTCTGTCCTTTCCTTGCCTGTCACGTCAGTGAAGAAACGAAGCCGCAGACGTTGTGTATGTTTCCTTGGTGTACAGACTTGTTTAGAGGCCTGTTTGTTTTAACCTGCTCTGTTGTTTTTTTTCCATAGAGCTTGCAGAGCAGATGCTCATCAGGTTGGAAAAGGGAACCCAATTCATCAGGCGCCTGGTTAGTGTGCAAGGCCCGGTTTCCTGCATTAGCATATGAATGGTAAACGCACCAGCGCTGCTGAATACAGAGAGTTCTCCTTTTCACCCTCACATCTCAAACTTTTAGTCCATTACAACACACTCTTTCTTTCAGCTCTGAATCATGCCGGGACCCGCTGACACAAATCACTCTCCATTCTTTCTTCACCACTGAGTTAAGGCTATTTCGATGTGTGGGAGTTCTGTCGGGACTTTGATGGCTTTGGGGAACAGATTGTTTTGTGTCTTGTCTGTGAGCTATTTGACAGTTTTATAAATGCTGGGTGGAAGCTCTAAGCCCCCTCTCTGAAGCCTCACTGACCGTAGAACACTCAGTGGGTGTTTATGTCTCTTTGATTACACAACAACTTTTTTTAACACTTGTTCATCATGAAAGAATACAGGACTAAAAAGCAATTAAATGTGTTGGACTTTGAGTTTCTGGCACACAAGAGAATCTTCCTGTCAAGCTAGCAGTGGGTAATTACATCTTTCTGTTTTAGATCGCCATCCAGGGATTTTTATACAGAAGCTTATTTAGCTCTTCTGCAACCAGACCACGAGTAGATAAAACTAAATCAGCTAAATGCTTGGACACACCAGATCACATTTAATGCACTGGAATTTGTATGGGCTGTATTTGTTATAAAAACAAAAACTAACAATAGAATAAACAGAAAAAGACAAACAACACATTGTGAACTGATGTGTGTGAGTCGTAGTTGGACCATTTCCAGACCTCTCCTCGAGGACGTCCAGTATTTACCATCCAATACTCTAAGTTTATCAAATTAGTCCTTCATTAAATCCGACCTGGCGTTGCTGCTGGACTTCAGCAAATACATACGATGGCTGGAGTTCACTAAACCAAGTCAGGAATCAAGCCTGTGTTCCTGTAAACAACACATCAAGTAAAACAACTGTCCTGCATATTTTCATGAAATGATTTATGCTTAAATGCTCATTATTTCTAAGACAAAAACAAACAGAGAAGATGCCTGAATTTATTTCCAAAACAAATATATTAAATATGAAAACAGCCAGTGCGCATGTCTTCAGTCCTGTTGCTGTTTGAGACCCCGCTAAAAGAGTTTAAAACAGCCTGAAGACAAAAGGGGCCGCTGTGAAGAATCTAGGAGAATAGTTTAGATTGTTTCGAGTTCTCAGAGACCTTTTTGGCCTTTGTAATACCATATGGGTTATACAATAGTTTTTGTTATGGAAAACAGGAAAAATTGTCTTTGAGTAGGTGTGTCCAAACTAGGTATTTATATAACAGTTTTGGATAACAATCCGACCTCCCCAAAACATCAACGGCATCCACATCCATGTTAAATAGTACAACTAACTCAACTGTTTAGCAGTGAAAGGGAATTCCACCAATTTTTCAACATTTCAGACGTCAGCCAGTTCACACATTTCATTCAATAACATTGTGGAGGTTTTCGAGGCATTAACCCTTCAGACGTCCGGTTCATAAACACTAGGAATGGTCATTTCTCTACAGTTTCTCTACAGTGGAGCATCTAACCACTCTGAATAGCTTTGTTTACATCTTAACCATTTCGTGAACAGAAATTCTGGAAGGTCAGTGGAACTCTCTTTTACGATCATTTTACCTCCGTGACTGAAACAGGACAGCGGTAAGCTCATCACACAAGGCCTTATGCGTGTCCAATGTAAATGATTTCATTTCTTGCTCTAATTCATTCTGGTTCACTCCTTCACACCGTGTCATTCTGTGCATGCATCTACCTGTACACAGCAGACTGGATCTCTGACCACAGGAATGCACAGCCAGACAGTAATGTGGGTTAACACAGGCTGGTCCTTCACTGTTCCAGTGAAACGCATGCATGGAGGAGAGACGCAAACGGAGACAGGGAAGATGACTTGGGCTACACATTTGACGCATTTTGAATTTTGAAAGAGCTTCCAGGCCTGGCCTTTTTCAGTCTGTGAGTTCTCCTCTCCCTGATTCAGGCTGTTATTGACAGAGGTGGGTGGTAACTAATTCTGCTTACTCAGTTCCATCTGCTTGACCAAACGTTTCGTGGTTTTGGTACTTCTCTGTGTAAATTATTATACATTTACTTGCATGTATAACTGAGAAAACAGGAATCTACTTAGCTCCACTTTACCTTAAGTGAGTTTGTAAGTCCTATTTGCTGGATTAATTTCCTACTCTTGGGTCTACTAGTGAATTTATGGACTTTGCTCACTTTGGAGCTTTAACTTTTTATTTTAGACCAGGAGGATCCCAAAGAAAGAAGAATAGAAGACTAACAGACTTTAGTTCCTTTGCTGATAGGTGCTGGATGTTCTGAGTTGCATGACTTTTCTTTTAGAATTTCCAAAGTATAGGAAACAGTTAAGATACTCAGTTTCTTTACTTTTATTGGTCATTATTTTATCTAAATAAACAAACTTTAGATTATGGGTTTAGGCAAAGATAATCCACCTCTGGTTACTGGCCTGGTCTCTGGGGGTTGGTGAGGGTGTGTCTAGTGCAGTGAGAACAGCTAGGGTTTTGCACGTGTGTGTGAGATGAACATGCAAATACATTGGCGTGTAAACCTGCTGTCACTTGCAACTCGAGTCAGGGAGACATGTGGAAGAAGGCAGCATGAAACTGTATCGTTCTCGTTTAAACGGCTGTAAGAGGAGAACAGTGAACAAAGTAAATTGCGCATTGACGTCCAGCACTCCATCAGCAGTGAATCAGGAGGAGTCGTTAACCTGGGTGCTAATCCCACTGGTGCCACTGTATCTACCTGGAAGGATGGAGTCTGTCCTGGACAATAAACCGAAGACCAGAGGAGCGTCAGGGAATCTTTGAAGGTAATCTGTAAGATTAACCACTTTCTACATCCACAACCTTAGGCATGTTATTCACTTTCTACATGGAAAATATTTCAGTATGTCAAAAGAATGTATTTACCAAAGGCAAACTGTATAAATTATTGTTACGTGTTAAAGGTGTTGATGTCTGCTGCATGGAATGGATAAGAAGAGAATGTTTTTTTTTTTGTCATACAAGGGAAATACGTTCAATTATTATTTTTAGCTTAAAAACATCTTACAAACCCATGAATCAAAAGCAGTGATGCTTATATTGTTTCTGAGTTTCAAAGACAGTAAGAAAAGAAAAATCTGCTCAAGTCAGTGCAGACTTTCTGACGTTAACTCAATGAGACTAAAGTTCATTCATCTCAGACTTCAGACACAGTTAACTCCAAAGTTCTCCTAACTTCGTTCTGCATCTCACTTTGGTTAAAATGTTGAATGTGTTCTCAGTTTCCCCCACTATCCTACCAGGCATTTCTCCACTTGGGCTCTCAGTCATGCATGGTTTCAGATTCAGTCTACTGATGTTGGCGTGAATGATGATATCTATATTTGAACTTTAAAGAGTAACATGTGGTGCAACCGTCTAATCATCTAACCCTGAGAGTTTGAACCCCACTGATGCAACAACCTTCCATAGCTGGAGCCCAGGAGGAGGAAACATCTTTGGGACTTTGTGATGGATGGATACATTTTACATTGTTTACATTTAATTAAAAATGTAAGTTTAGATAACTTTTGACTAAACTAAGAAGTGAACTTTGGTGTATTCAGGTTGAGTTTACTCAAGAAAAGTTGTGTAATACTTTTCAAGCAGGCCAAGCTGCTTTTTCAACATTGGTTTTCTCTTTACTGTTTCCTAAAGGAGGCATTTAATACTGCATTTGCACATACTTGATTTCCATTGTTAACCCTGCTGCTTACAATTCCATATTTTTTACTATTAGATGTTTTGTTTACAGTAGCCACATTATGCTTGAAGCCTTTTGCAGACATATCTCATGTCAAACATGGTTTATGTACATCCTCAAACATCAGGTTTGGTAAAGCAGTGATAATATGCAATTCTGCAATAGTTATGGTACCATGAAGTGAGATAAAGTGGCCTTTAGACTATATTTTGTTGTTCAGTGAGTCAATTGTGTAGAAATACTGTGACTGTAGGAATCTAGGGGCATGATGGTGTAGCCTGAATACTATGCAATACATGCATTTCCATCATGGGGACTGATAAAATAGGCTTTGTACACGGACAAAGTTACTTTGTCTTTCAGTGATATAGGACATATCTTTTGGAGAACAATTGATTTCCTAAATATCTGCTTACTCATTTCCGTTCCTAAAATACAATAGAGTGGGAAATGGTGGGCTTCCTTAGACCTTAAACCTTACAGGAAAGGGTTAGAGTTCATGTTCTGGCAGGATAGTGGACATAATTGTTGAGTTTAGACTGAGAATTTCTTGGAAGTAATGGAAGATTGGAAAATGGAAGTTTGCAGTACGGCTTGAGTTTGTATCTTAATGCTTATATGATGCATATATCAATTATTTCTTTTTATATATTTACTTATAACAAATCAGGCCACAATGCATTGTGTTTATTTCCTTTTATCTGCTGTGTACTTTAACCATCTACTGCAGACAGGCCTGGATGAAATATTTAACAGGGCTTTGCAACTTGAGTCTTAAAGTGTGACACCTCCTCTGAGTCTAACCTGATCTGGGCCATGAGCTGTGATCCACATCCTCCTGGTGCTATGATAACTGATCCTCATCCACAGAGCATTATGGCCAACTCTAATCCACACACAGCAGCGAAACGGCAGCCATTGCTTTAGATTGCGTAACTGACCTCAGAACAGCTTCATGGATTTAAGGGCTGATGTTACATGCAGGATTTTGTAATTGTTTTTATACTGTTTTAGGTTGTACAAGTTAAGCTGTAAGATATATGATTGCAAACAATGGTCAGTTCTGATGACACAGATGGATTCGTGAAAATGTGTTCTATCTGTAGAGAATTTGTGGCTTTTTCACAGAAATTGTATTATGCTGAGCGCCAGCTGTAATGAGTCGCTTTAAGTCAGGGGTGTCCAACTCCAGTCCTGGAGGGCCGTGGTCCAGCATGTTTTGGTGATTTCCCTACTCAGAAACACCTGGTTCACCTCAACAGGTTTAGTGAATGTGTTTGAAGAGGAGAACCATCAAGCTGGACACCGGCCCTCCAGGACCAGAGTTGGAAACCCCTGCTTTAAGTGAAGTGAAAGTGACTGTTCTGTCATACGTGAACACACCACAGCACACAGTGTGAACAGCACGAAATTCTTCCTCTGTATTTAATCCATTCACCAAGTGAAGTAGTGGGCAGCCAGGAACACAGCACCCAGGGAGCAGTGTGTGAGGGCAGTACCTTGCTCAGGGTACCTAAGAGGTGCTTAGCAGTCTTGGGAATCGAACCCACAACTTCCTGATCAGAGGGTGAACGCCCTAACCACTAGGATAGTCTGTTTACTGCACAGAGAGTTCAAAAGGTCTTCCGTGTAGGCTGTGATACTCCAATGTATTCAAAGTAGGATAATTAAGCACTGAGCCACAAGAGGACATGTGTTATGGAGATTAACCATACAATCTTAATGTTCAATGAATAATAGAATTTTTTTATCATTAGTAAAGATAAATGCCGTAAACGTAATGATCACACTAAATATTCTGACTGCAAAACAATTCTAACAGAATGTAGTTGATGTGCGCAGTCAAGTATTTTATAACAGCAGAACCAGGACTTTTAATAAATATAACCAATTTTATAATAAAGTATGTATATTTTATATACTAAATGAATGTTTGAAACACCCAAGTCCATGTCTGGCACTTTCTATAATCCAAGGTTGCAATAAAAAATTACTCCTATTGTGACGTCCCGATCAGCAGCCGCTAGAGGTCGACGTTGTGTATCTTATATGTTTTGGACTTTTATTTTGAAAAGGTTGATTGAGTTTTACTTCTTGGTCACAAATGTATTGTGTTTGTTCTTTGGTTCTTGTCTTTGTCTTGTATGTATTTTTGTTCATGTTCGTGTGTCAGTTCACCAGCTCATGCGCCCCTCACTTCACCTGCCTGTATGTGTTAGATGTTTCTTGTGTTTGGCCCTCGAGCCTTTTTTGTTTGTGTTTGGTATTTGTTATTAAAAGTCAGTAAGAGACAAAGGAAAACTGCGTCTGCGCTTCGCTGCCCGAGCACGACGTGACACCTATTTATGTTGCCTATTTATGTAATAAGAATTAAGTGCTGCACTGAAGGTGAATGGCCATTTAGCACATTATACTGCATGTTGATACAAGTGCAGCTGAGCATTCAATTACAGCATGAGTGCACTTATTTATATCATAAAAGTGCAATGAAGTCAGCAGAAATCAAACTATCTTCGTGCATTACTAGCAAAAAATAAAGGCTTTTTAAAATGCAATCAAGTTACAGTAAACTATTGTTGCTAAGCAACATAACATTTTCATTCAGAATTCAACGGATGTGTGTGACCATATGTATACACAAATTTCACGGCCTCAAACACAGTTCTGTGACTCAGATTTCAGAACCAGAACCAGTGTAAGTTAGCATGGCTAAGTCCCTCCAAAAAGTTACATTATATGTGGTAAAAATGAACCTGTCCTACTGCAATGAAAGCAATTCCAAGTTTGTCCAGTGTTCCTGTGTTACTGACTGTATTCCAGACATTAACAGAGCAAAGACTAAAGCAATCTGAGGCAAGTGCCATTGTCAGCACCCTTATTTGCACTGGATTTCAGCAGCAAATGTAAACTGTAGTTCATTAAAAGCAGGCTGTCGTTGCACCCTAACCTAACCTGCTGCATTAACATAGAATGTGTGAGGTCAGGCGAGCCTTTTACAACAGCGTCGGACATGGCTCAGCCGCTCAGATCTGTTTTACAATAAAGGTTTATTATAACAGCCCTTTAATAAAGCAATGCATATTCTATATCTTAAAAAGAACGCTGATAAGTGAACACACTGAAACATATGACTGTTGTTTCTGTTTCATACTGCTGCTCTAACTAGGATCTTTAAGCTTCTTACATCATGGTATGGTTCGTTTATAATCAGGAATGAGAAGCAATCTCTGTTTTTCCCCCACTAGAACCGATCAAATTTACTGGTTAAATTTAGAATTACCAGCAATCCATACAGTCCAGTTTCAGAGCAAAGACCTTCCTGCTTCACAGAAATATTGAGCTCTCTCAAGCAGGGGTTTGAGCAGCATTTGCAGGCATATTCGACTATATTCAGAGTTTACAGTGTTGTGTTAGCTTCCACAGTAAATTCGACAACCACTGTGCGTTCGTGTGTGTGTTTTCGTGTGATTGTGTATAGCAGACGTGTTGAATAAATCAGAGGTGCTGCCAGCAAGATGCAAAATAAATGAATGAATGTAAAACAAAAAAAAGGAATATCTTATTTATTGTAGTCCTTGGAATATTTTTCAACACTGTCTGGCCCGGGATTAATAATGCAACAGATTCCAATAGGTTCAATAATAGAAGGCAATCAGCGGAGTGGAGCACACACAGGAGCGTAGAGAATATTTCAGCACTTCTCCAGGCCACAGCAGGACGGCGCAGCAGCGCCAGTCTCTTTCAATTAAGTCAGCGTAAGAAAGGCCAATTCACCCCGGCAGCCGCGCAGCCCATTAATATGACATTGATCCCAGTCAAAAAGGAGAAAATTCTAACAGAGGACCACACTTGTCTTACACACAGTAAGCTGGTGTTTCAGACAGAAAACAAAAAGGGTAAGACTGGAGCAAACAAAAGGAATTGGATGCTGTTGACAGTGGTATATGATCTGACCTGAATATGAGGGATTTTTTTTTTTTTTTTAAACTGTCAACCTTTCTTAAAAATGAAAGGGGCTCTTTAGAGCAGTTCATATCTTAGTCATGGAGTTTCCCATCCTAACAAATCATCAAATGCAAGCAATGATCTAATTAACACGTCCTGGTTGTCTCTACAGTATGCAGGAGAGTGACTAGGCTGAGAACCATTATGAAGAATGTGATTCCAGTGCTCGGTTCCATTTTTGTACATGAGAATCACAAGTATGAAGAGTGTGAAGTTTAACGAACCTCCACCATATGGGAAAGTCCTGTAGTTTGGGCGCTCCTGCTCATTTGGTGTTTTGTTGAGAAAAAGAGCACGTTCTCTATGCAGAACACAATTCTACACACTTTAATGGCATGTTTTATTTGATTGACCTTTTGACCTTTTCCCCACAAACTCAGCAGAAATATAGAAACTGTGCATTAAAATAAGCAGAAAGGGGCAAATGTAAGTGTGTTCCCAGTAGAGAATCAATTAAAATATTTGACTACAGCTATTGAAACGTTTGCACATAACTGTGTGCCATTAAAGATTTGACCCAGAAGAATACACACAAACCAAGAACTATGTACACCACTTACACTATAGCTCTGCATTTTAAATTAAAATGTTTGTAACCAGATCGCCTTAAAATGTTGCGTTCACTGAAATAATAAAGCAAATGTTTGACACATATTACTTAATATTATCACTGCCCTAAGGCTTATGACCTCTAGGATAGGCTCCAGCAGCCCCCGTGAATGTGCACTTTTACTCCCCCATGACTCAGGTTAAGCCTAAGGAGTTCAGATAATGGAAGAATATTACGTACAATTAGATGTAATGATTTATTTTAAGCCAGCCCAGCTCCTTATGTTTTAAACTGAAATCAGTACATTAAAATGATGGGAAACTATATTTGTTGTATCTACTGTAGCTCTTGGCTTGCTGGGTCAGTGACAAACTTCATGCAAAGAAGGGCATCTTTACAGCAACATGCATCTCCATTTTCTGTAGGCAAATGTCCGGTGATGTCTGTGCCTTCACAAGATTCATGACTAATCGTGGTGCCTGGATGGTATGTCATCTTAAGGACGGAACGACAATATCTACATGCAACATCACACATGGATGAGTTCAGCCTTCAGGAGAGAGAAAGGGACTAACAGCCTCGCATGTCATATTTAATTGGGCGACTTGCTTGTTTCCCAGTGGTGACTTGTAAAAGATGTCACGCTGCATTCAAACCTCAGGCCGATGAAGCCTCAGCTTCGTTTTAACTACAAGCATTAAACTCGGTCCGTCATTTTACTGCCTACTGAAAATAGCTTGAGTTTACTTAAACTAACGGCACTGTACATTCCTTACGACGTTGGCACGCTCTTAATGCTGATATGTTGGGAAAAGAGCTCTTGTTGGTTAGTTCTTGTCGGTCCGCAGTACAGAAACGAGAATGTTGCAGAATCAGCAATATCAGAGTCCCCATCAGATCTCTTTCTTTTACATCACATGACGGGGGTGTTTGATATGTAAAACAGACGCAACTCCACAGATCTCGAAGATCTTGAAGTCAAGGTCAAGAGAATGCGATAAGGTCAAGTTGGCTTTATTGCCACACATCCACAAACACAGTATATAAAGTGGTTTCATGCTATAACAAACGAAATCAAAAACATATAGTTTGATAATCCTGGCAGTAAAACATTAGAAGAAATGGTACCCCCTACACTTCCTGTGGTGTACGGCAATCTGTCAGAATATTGTGGAGCAAAATAGTGCTTTTGTTTTTAAATAAATGCTGACTTTTACTATAATATAATTGCTTTTACTATATTATAATATAATTGCATAATATATAGAAAGATATAAATCATACTGACAACAACTAAATGATTATTGATTGAATCATTTTGTTCTTCACTCATCCATAGGTGTCAAGCCATACAGTTTACCTGTTTTAAGTGGAGATATTATTTTTGCCATTTTGGAGGTACATGGTCATTTAAGGCTGGAATATAGAAAATACATTCTAATGAAATATTTGCCATAAACTTTGCTATTAATGACTTCTGTAACGTTCAGATTTGTTTCCCAGTGTGCTGTGAGTGGTGCTATACTGAATTATGTTAAGTTGTGACTGTGCACACACTGTAAATAGACCAAAAAAAGGATAAAGCCACATGTGATAAATGATCCAAGTCATCAAAGCATCACTAAGATGAATTACAAGATGCTATAGTGATCAAATTTGGTTAGATGGACAGTTTATCTTGTGTATTAAGATCAAGTATTACAGATTATTACTTATTATTTTGTACTTTGCTCAAATGAAACATTAATGCACCTGAACTGTTGGAAAAAAGCAAATGGTTTTTTTTTCCTTCTCTGTGGTTAAATGAATACCCATTTATTGACTTTTAGGGAGATTTTATCAGATTTATTAAGCATGCAGTTAGATGTAGCTCATCTGTTGATACACAGTATGTGTTTACTTTCTAACCCTTCATTTACAGTTTCTCTACAAAATACTGCAGGATATTTTAGGTGGTGGACCACCCTTAACCTAACTGTGACAATGATGTGTTAAAACCTCAGTAAAACCTCTACACTTGATGCACTTACAACAGTGCCAAACACACTACCATACTCTTTCTGTGTCACTGCTGTGTTGGGAATGGTCCACCACTCCCAACAGAAGTCTTGCAGTCTATTACTGACCAGAAACGAATGGGGTAGAGAGTGGTTGACAAATTATGCATGACAACAGTCACCTATATAGTGGACCAATGAGGAAGGTGGACCTACAAATTTTGCCAATGAGTGGAAGTACAGAAGTCTTTCTATTAAAGTGGATGGCTAATGTAAAACTCACAGCTATCGCATGCTAACCCACAGTGATGTCCCCCATAACAAAGGAAAATAAGTAAAGTTGCTCACCCAGAGTTTGATGAAACTCACCCGACACCGGGGTCATGGGGGTGGGTGGGAGGCTGTTGATGTTGAGCGCCCCCATCTGGTGGATCTGGGTTGTGGGAAAAGCCACGCTGGGCGTCAGGTATCCTCCATGACTGGCAGCCATGAGGGCCGCCTGCTGCTGCATCAGCTGCCAAAGAGAGAGAAAGAAGTTAGTAGAAGGGGGCAGCCTATATGGGCAAGTGATGGATTGGTAGTGCTCGGCAGAGTTGAGGAAAAAGTGGAGCGGAAAAAGAGAGAAAAATGTGTCAACCTATGTTTAGTGAAAGCGTCCATCTTCCTAGTCAGGGTGCTGTCATGAGGCCTTTAGAAACATTTCAGTAGCTGCCAGCCCTGCTCTTTCTAATGGAGGAACTGACATGCATATTCTTGTGGTCCTTAAGCGACCTGAGAGTTCACAGCCTAATAAGTGAATTGTATTCATCTTTTCATTTCCAACTTCTAGGTAATAGTTTCTTAATAGTGGTGCATTATGGCACATGGCAGCACTAGCCAAGAACAGTAGCTGGAGCCTTGCAGGTCTTCTGATATACTACAAATGTCTTTCATTCCAAAATGTATTTCATTAGTGTTGTGAAGCGGTTAAGGAGTTCTGTGGAGGAACGATCTTGTTTTGGTACCAAGTTTCAAGGAGAACATGTGGTGTTGCCATGACCAGTATCACTGCATCTGCCTAGAAAGCGGACAAATAGTTGATAATGAGCTCCATCTGGGTGGAAATGTAAAGGTGTGGGTGGTCAAATGGACGACTCCCATTGTGTCCTATTATTAGTTTAGTCCCCTGTTGCGAAACAACTGACACAAATACCCATCTTGCCACTTTAGCCAGCAATAATCCAGCATCCTCTCCTCTTCGCAAGCTGGATGCTAATCACAATATTGCGAGGTGTGCGGTGCTGTGCTCCGTGCTGTATTTGCATGGAGTCCCTGGATAGGAAAAAGCCAATTATTTTCCCTCAATGCTCCTGTCAGGTAGGCTGAAAGCGGCAGTCCCACCACAAAACGCCAGCCGCTGGCACCTCATCCATAAGCTCCCCCTGACTCGCCTACGCTATCTATTAACTCCTCCTCTCATTTGCATAATTCTATCAACGTGACCAATGAGGATCATCCATTTTGCGGCGAGGAAGATGAATTGAGCTTTATAGGTAAAGAGAGGAGAAGGGAACAAGAGGGAGCTAAGCAAAAGCTTAACGACATGAGAAAGAAGAATATACAGTGGGTAAAGGGGCATCTGAGGGCCATGACAGTTTGTGTAGCATAAGGCAAATTGATGCATTTAACAAGTTTAGGCTGCGGCTATGATGAGATGGTCTTTTCTTTGCTTTCTCTCTCTCTCTCTCTCTCTCCCTCCCTCCCTCCCTCCCTCCCTCCCTCCCTCCCTCTCTCTCTCTCACTCACTGCCTTCAAAACCTCAGTGTCACAGTAATCAGGACCTATTGTGCCCATCTTATGGCCCCGGCCTGCGAGCTGAATGGGACTTGCAGAGTTAAGCTGACTGGAGCGAGCCGGGTGCCAGTTTGCTAATGCGTTTTAAAAGCTGGAGGGACAGGCCTTGGGCAGAGTACAGAGCAAAGCTGAAGGCTTCTAGATTCTAATTTCTCACCATGCGCAGCTTGGCTAATGTCCCTTTTCATGGCAGCCACCAGATTGCTTCAGATAACAACGCAGCGTTCCGTTCTGCTCTTTAGGAATTAAAACACAGCAAATTGGAGGCTCAAGCATGTAATTATGTCGGGGAGGGGGGGGGGGGGGGGGAGTGAGCAACACCGCTTCCTTCTTGGGAGGGGAAAAGGGAAGGAAAAGGAGGTAGGGAGAGAAAACACAGGTCCCTCGACTGCCTGCATTGCCAAGACTCTTC
>JBBJLS010000039.1:11018524-11045334 GCA_037577275.1 Bryconaethiops microstoma
CCCCCCCCCCCCCCCCCCCCCCCCCCCCCCCCCCCTCCCAAACCAAACAACATCGATTCATTCTGGGGAGAGGAAAAGGGAAGGAAGAGGAGGTAGGGAGAGAAAACAAAGGTCCATCGACTGACTGCATTGACAAGACTATTCAGAATCTCCCGAGCAATTTCTCTGCTTTCACCCGAATCTCACTCACACATCCAGAAACTCATTCTTCTACTTTACTGAGCTCCTCGAATAGAAAGCAACTGTCTGCTTCCTGGGAAACGGGAGGGGGAACAAACTGCCTTCAACTGAGTCTTCATCATCAGGGTCATAACCTTTCCTTCCTCCAGAAGTTGTTAAAAAAAACGTAGGGAGAGGTTGCAGGAAGAAGTTGCCCCAGCAACGGCATTCTTTAGTGTCAGGCATCTGCTTTTTTATTGCCGGGCTGATGGCATTAGTTTCCCCTGGTGCCAGCAGGCAATCACCTCTTTATCACACAGCAATTATCCGGCCAGCCGCACTGCATGGCTCCCATACCTCTGCCTGAATCACATGTGACCCCTCTGAGGCAGTCCGGCCCAGGCACTACAGAAAAGCTAGGGATGGCTGGAGAGATATTTATAGAGAGGCAGAGACGGAGAAATGGAGAAAGCTGCATGTGAAGACCCTGGTTATTAAGGTCCCCAGCCTTGCTGATTGTCTGGACCTGCTTTCACTCTCCGGCCGCTCGGAGGCTTAGCTGAGTGCTGAACATGCTGAACTGTAGAAGGTGTTCACCAGAGGTGACGTCTACATGATATGCAAGCATACGCCATATACACACTTTTCTCTTTTTCTCTTGCATTTTAATTATTAATTGTAATACACACACCTATAAACACACACATACACACACACACACACACATACACACACCTTATGCCCCTTTCCCCCACAGGAACCTATCTCCAATTCAATTTAACTCTATGGAGAACCACACCTGTTCACTATTCATTCAAATAAACATGCAAAATTTCTGAAGAAATTTTGAGATCGGCCTGCCGCCCAAAATCTCCATAGCAACCACCTTGTATACCTTTGCAACCACATAGAAACTCCCCAGCCAACAAGTCCTAGCAACTACCTGGAAACTATATAGCAACAACCCCCTACACCATAGCAACCACCTTTATACCATAGAAACCATCTGGAAACTCCCTAGTAACCACCTCCAACACCACAGCAAGCACCTAGCAACATTCTAGCAACCACTTGGTATACCATAGCAAATTCCAGAAACTCTTTAGCAACCACCTCCTACAAATAGAAACTGCCTAGAAACTACTTATCAACCAAATCTTACACCACAGAAAGCATCTAGCAACACCCTAGCAACCACTTTGTATATCAGAATCAGAAAAATTTATTTGACCCAGATACCATAGCAACCATCCAAAAACTCTCTAGCAACCACCTCATCCACCATGCAACTGCCTAGAAACTACTTAGTAACCACATTGTATCTGATAGCAACCATCTAGAAACTCCTGAGCCACAACCTCCTACAAACAGCAACCGCCTTAAAACTACTTAGCAACCACCTCCTAAACCATAGCAACCACCTAAAAACTACTTAGCAACCCACTCTGACACCATAGCAACCACCTTTAATACCTTAGCAACCACAAAAAAACTTTCTTTTTTCTTGATGTAATTTTTGTGCTACTATTTAAGAAAATTTAAATGGTTTAAAAAATTGTTGGTTGGCAAACATTGAAATGAAGTACTCTGTGATAAACGGTACAAAATGTTTAATGTTCAGTATGTGTTACAGTCAAAATAATCTCTCTATAACATTTTTTCTTAAAAAAAAGGAGTTGTATGACCTTATGTGAATGAGGCCTACAAGCCATAAATAGCAAATGGAAGTTCAAAACTTGTAATGTTCACATACATTTGAGTTAATAGAAAGTTCCAACATAACATTAGGTAGTAATATATACATTATCATGGATTTATAATCAACTGACGTGTTCCCGGTCACAAAGAGTGTTAAGCCTAAATGAACACAATAGAAAAGTTAAATATTGTACATCACGTATATCATCATATTATCATAGGGGTTTATATTCATTTTTACATTTAACTTCTCTTTATCTCTTTAATAGAAGAGGCTATCACTGTTACTCTGCATTTAAGTATGGTATATGTAAATGTACCACCTCATTCAAAAAGCAGTCTGGATTGAAACACCCCTTATAACTTTAACACAAGTGGGTGGGGCTAAACCTCTATACTCTTACATATACTTTTTTTTTTTTTTACAGCTCTATTTGGGTTACCAGCACTGGGGGTGTGGCAAGTTTTTAAATGGATCCTTTAACATTAGTGTCAGACTAAAATATAAAAAATTACATTTGAAGTGACTGTGAATTTACAATAATGAGTATACGGCATAAGTTATTTACTTGCTATGTGCTAGCAAGGCTGTGACTATCGGGTTACAGTATACCCACTCATTCATACTGGTCTACATCACCACTCTAGCCTAGGTTTGATTTGGAAATATAAGTAGACTGACTAACTGAAACACATATACAGCTCTCCTTGACTGTCTTACTCACTTCATATAATCCGCACTGCTATCAATGATAAGCCCCTCACCGGCCAGCCTGGCTGATTCATTTCACATAACCTTGGGACAGTGATTCTTATTCAGTCTCTTTTGCCAGTCTCTCTGGATTGCAAGTCACTCTGCCCTTCTAGATCATTGTGCTTCTCAGTAAAACGCACTTGAGGATGTGTATCAATCATTTTCATGGTATGTGCAGTATTATATGAGTATATGAGTCAGTATATGAGTCAGACTGGGTATCGCAGCACCATGGGAATTCAAGCAGCTTTGTGATGAACACTTCTGACCTCCACAAACAAACAAAAGCAGATCGAGTTTGGTCATATGAGACTGCTGCATGGCCGATGAGAGTGATCAACAGGGGGCGATGTTGGTCAGTCACAGAACATGACACTGATCCCCCGCCACCCCAAAATACCAAAACAAACACTCTCCTCATTTTTACCTGGTCTTACAGCGTATCAAAGTGCTTTCAAGTAATTTGGGTGTCATATGAATCTAATGGGTCGTCTCTCACAATTGCCACCAACTGAAATAGGCATCTTTCAGCACACTGCCACCTCTTATCCACATCCCTCCGAAAAAAAAAGATGCCGCAGCCTAATATGGCTGCTTATGGAAAAGGCAAGATCAAACACAAGAGCAGAGAGAAGAAAGGCTTTTAAAAGATATACAGCGGGGTGCCTAAAAGCAAATTAACGTTTCCCTCTTTCATCGTGCAATCATGACATCGTTCCAAGAACCATAGAGAGTCGCTTTTGATATTAGGAACATATCTCTGTGTATCCATGTGCCACTGGATCCTAAGCTGATTGCCAGGTAGAGGAGTATGGTACACCTTTTCTGTTGGGGTGGGAAAAGGCCCCGTCTTTTGGCACTATATTGTCAGTGCTGTTGCCTGTTGCCCCCCACCCCCAAATTTGTTTTTTTGCAGCCCCCCTCCTCAGCTTTGACTAAAATCCAATTTGCTGGCTGTCAACTCAGCCCACTAATCCTCTGCACAGCTGTGTTTGTGAAGGAGCTCCCTAATTTGCTCATCCTCAATGTGCGATTCTGACAGCACCGTAGCCACACATATCTGTATCCGGATGTCGCACTGATGTGCTGCCGACGCTATATTAGGTGCATATATGAGGTGTGCTGTTTGGAGGTTCAGATGCTGTTTCGTTCAGAAGAGCCTATGCACTACCACAGCCTGAAGCCTCACTGATGTGGTCTCATTCTGACAGGGGACTGGGATTATGAAGAAAAGGCTGGCTACTTTTCAAGGCCAACATTTCCCACTTACCCCAAAAGCAATTGGCAATTTGTTTCCAAAGCTTGCTTCTTTAGTTTTGTACTGGAGGTACATGAGGTAATGGACATTTAAATCAAAGCATTTATATCAGTTACTGTTGTTCTAAAGCCTATTGCCATAGACTTGCTTATGTGGTTTCTGACACTGAATGACTAAAATGGACAGTTGTACACAGTACAGCTAAAACAATATCTAAAAGACAGTGTGTAACGATTAAATCATGCAGTTTGCCAGATGCTAGCTGGTGTGTAAACTTCCTTTACTTTCCATTAGTACCGTTGCTACATTAGCCTGGGAGCTCTAAAGCTAAAGAAGCACACTTCATTCTCAGGGGTTAATAAACATCTCATCGGCTGCATGTGAGGTAAAAACTGGAGATTTAAAACCATTCCTAAAAGTGCAGAACAAAAAGATTAAAACAATAGATGTTTTCTAAAAGTAAAAAGAAACAAAACATTAAAAATAAATCTAAATCGAAATATATAAATGAACAATTTCAATGGAATGTGTTATTTTAACACATGGCAACACACCTGCATGAATATATTTGAAAGTAAGTTCTAGTAAGGACAAGTTTGTCCTAAAAAAACATTTATTATGCATCCAGTTTTCTTCACAACACTGAGGACGTCTTTAAATCGCAATGTGAAGAGCAGTGGGTCCCACTTTATAGTAGGAGTCTTTAATAACTATAATAACACCTTACCAATCCATGTAATAAGGATGTAACTATCAGTGATGTATTCAGTATTACAACTAGCATTGTTAATGTGTGACTACACGGCTATTAGAGACATATAAAGTGGGACCCAGCAGTTTTCAGAATCAGACACAACGATGCATGTTCATCTTTCGGCAGCATCTGAAAATTAGCATGTTGTTATATAGCTGTGTACGAGGACGTTCATGTTCTTCTGTCAGACTCTGGCAGGGAGCGTGTGTAATATCATATCGCAGTGTGCGCGGGATGTGTGGGCCGAGGGTCTGTCTGGAGCGCTGAGGCATGGAGACACTGTCAGAGCCAGAGACTCCTCTGACACAACACATAAAAGTCACTGCCTACCTGTAGAACCACAGTGGCTGTCCTGCCTGCCTGCCACTCCTGGACATTAGCATTCCCCGCGGTTCCCACGGACAGTTCGCATTTCATGAATTGTAATGAGAGTAGTTTTACTATTTATTTATTATCTTCCTATTTTTTTTTCTCTACAGAGAACTGGCCTAGTAATTACTGCAGGACTGTCTGTTTGTGTAACAATGCCTGCCGCAAGCCTATGATATGGAAATGAGGGTGATGGAAATGGCCATGTCATATTACCCAGTTCATTCTAATTCGGTGCTAATAAATATACAGTTGAATGTCTACAGATGCCTACTCTAAGTAGAGAATGCACACGCTACTGTTCAGAAAGTTTGGAATCACTTGTTATTTGGAATCACTTGCTAACACAACATAACATGCTGTGTTAATAATAGCTTGAACAGTGCGGTCTGTAACACTAGACGCCAGAAGGTCCTGGTAAATAACTTATTCAAAATGTCCAGGATTTTTTGGAGAAACAAGATATTCAATGATAAATAATACACTATAATGATCACTTTATAATGATCAAGTTATCTACCTGAGATCTGTTCACCTTTGTTTATCAATTCAATAAGGTTCTGAACTTTAATCCCCCCAAGGAGGACTGCCCCCCTGTTTCACAAGTTCTGCAAAAAGTGCATTATGCATATGGGAAGGCCCAGTGCCTTGAGTGGGGGGAAACAAAATGAGTAGCGTGTCCAAAAACCATGTTGAGGCTAGTGGGATGGAGTGCAATTATGTCACCTAACTAAAGTCATTAAAGATATACATTATATGAACATATGTAATGAGACACGCCTGTTTTTCAGGGTTTCGGCTAGGCCCCCTACTTCTAGTGAAAGGTAATCTTAATGCTTCAGCATACCAAGACATTCTGGACAACGCCATGCTTGATCTGGAACAGATTATGAGCCAGACCTTCTTGTCCAACATCAGTGCCTGACATTAAAAAAATGCTCTACAGAATGGATGGGCACAAGTGGAAAGCCTTCCAAGAGGAGTGGAAGCTGGGGGCCAATTACATTTTAAAATCTATGTATTTGAATGTAATGCTAGTGACCTAGTGGTTAGAGCGTTCCCCCTGCAATCAGGAAGTCATGGGTTCGATTCCCAAGACTGCTAAACACCTCTGAGGTACCCTTGAGCAAGGTACCATCCCCACACACTGTTCCTCAGGTGCTGTGTTCCTGGCTGCCCGCTACTTCACTTGGTGAATGGGTTAAATGCAGAGAAATAATTTTGTATGACAAAATCTTCACTTTACTTAAAATCCCTGTTGGTGTAGGCGTCCCATTACTTTTCTCCATATAGTGAATCTTTAAGTTTACTACCCCAGTGATAGCATTTACCCCAAACGTGCAGTTTAGTACCTTGTTTTCTAACAAAGAATGAAACATATAGGGTGAAAATCAATAGAAAGATCTGTTCAAAGGAGCCACACGTTTAGGAGAGATTTGACAGGAGAGTCACATTAACAGCAAAGGCATCAAAGGTCCAGACATATAGGAAATTTGTCTGCTTATTTATCCTCACATAGCATCTCTATAAAGACTCTATATTAATCAGTATAATCTTTTAAATTGGGCATTGTTGTACAAAATGGGTTTAGTGGTGTATGGTTTTTGGGTGGTCACCACATTAAATATATTTGAAGAGTTCTCGGTTCTCCAAGGTGCCACAGCTGAGGCTTCCTCACAACTGAAACTGATCTTAATGTTCTACCATATCGCCTTTACATTCTGGCCTATTTCCACTGATTGGAATTCTATGGAATTTTATCACCATTTTATTTCCATTTATTTTGCTTGGTTTGACATACTGGAAAACAATAAAACAAAATATGAATGATAATGTTTTATATACAGATCACATTTTTATATAAACAAACAATAATTCTGCATTAAAATCCCTAGCCATGTATTCTCTTTTAAACCATTTTTGGCATACAACTGTGTATCCACAATAAAGTTTGTGTTATATTATTGAAAACAGTGATGCCAAACTTTTCAACAAACTCAAACTCCGTGCGAATCTTCGTATTTTCCTTCTTTCAACTGAGCATTTGGGCTAAAAATAAACGGGACACCTTTCCTACAGAATTCTCTGCGTCATCCTTGGCTGGTCGTGAGCGGAGCAGACGGGATGCAGGAGACTACGTGGGCAGTTGGAGCGTGGGCCGGGATGAGCTCAGCGCTGGGCACTGGTCAAGACTGGTCGGGCACTCACCGCATGTGCGTAGCTGCTGTAGGTGCTGAAGGGCAGGGCGATGGCCGGGTTAAAGATGCCGAACTGGCCCACCATCTGCTGCATGCGCCGGATGGTGCGCTCCTTGTCCGTGTCAGCAAACTTGACCACCAGGCTGGATGAGGCGCCCTGAAGGGGAAGCGAAGGTGGCGTGTTACATTTAACCTGATTTTCATCGTCCTGCAGAGCTTACCTACTATTCAGTGGAGCAGTTAGTGTCAAGTCATGCACAGAGTGTCTTAATACTCTTTTATCATTCATCATATTTAACAGCCAGAACAAAAAAAATCATGCATTCTTAACCTGCAGGTATATAACAGATGACAGTGAAAAAAAAGACATTTCCAGTTCCAGAACTCGGCTAATACACTGAATTACTTTGACTATTTATTCAACGAGGGCAAATTGCACAGATTCATTCGCACACTTAAAACCTTGTGACCTTTCAAGTTTCAAATTAATGTAGCTAAATCTGACCCTTCTACACATTTGAAGTCTTTCCTTGATAGGGCTTAACACCGCTTGTAAAAAGTCATAAGGATTAGGAACGCGTGTAGCTGCGTTTCCAGACTGACACAGGCACCACCAGACGTGCTCGGAGTCGGACCCCGCAGAGCCCGCCGCTAAGCCTGTCTCTTTCATTCTAGTGCACGTTACAATAGAGAAACACCTGCTGCATGAGCCTCTTACATTTATTACAAATCTCACACCGATTCCACTTGACCTTTATCAGGTTGTACTGGCCCTCTTCATGTTCTCCCACCGAAAATGAGACAGAAAAGATCTCAAAGGCACCGTTTTCATTGGAAAACTTTTTCCAACTCATGTTGGAAACATGTAGAGCCACAGCAAGATTTTCCCATTTAAAGATTAGGAAAAGCCCATTTTAATCTTAAAAACTTGAAAGACTTCAATCAGCTGGAGAATAACTACCTGAAATAACTTGAAAATCTTATTGCAGACACATAACTGTAATAACGGTCTACAAATCATGATGGATCGATAGGTCAGTCGGTGGGTTACTAAAACCACAGGAATGATTAGTCAGCAACAACATCTAGATATCTAGTGTACATTACAAAAAATCTTAGCTGCAGAAATAATTGCATTTCACTGCAATAAATCTAGATATATTTAAGAATTCATACTAAGTATATTTTGGTTACTCCATTAGCAGATTTCTTTTGCTTAATATAATCATTTCCATCCTTTTTGTATAACCTTTTTGTATAATAATATCATTAATAAGTATCTGGCGAGATCTTGGATCTCTTTTTCAGGCATAATGTTAAAACTGTCAGGAATTCGTTAATATGCTACTACCATTAAAACACCGGAACCTGCCAAATAGTGAGCCTGCAACAATGTATGACAACTGCTCATAACTGCTTATTAATGATGTCGTCTGCAACCTATTTAACAACCTGATCATAAATCATTTATAAACCCTTTATAAGTGTAGTCTTATTGTGAAGTGGTACCGAATTCGGAACGCTATTTTGAACACTACTGCACAGAACTTTTCGCCAGTCCTGCAGCCAGCCGCAGGACTTTAATGCACTGGCTGAGGGAATGTTTGTAATTGAATGTATTCCTGTCTGTACCTGATCCCAGTGAAGAGGCTGAAATTTGGCAGTGATCTGGCAGAAAGACATCAGCTGAGATAAGCCTCTCACTGAGATTGATCAGAATCTGTCAATAGCCTCTTGGGGAGAGAGGGGGAGTGTTGATGGGGAACTGTGGCTGGAACATGGCATCTGGAGTGTATGTGTGTAGCAAACTGGCAGTAAACGGATCTGGAATCATCTCCTGTTTGCATATATGACTGAGATAATCTGAAAGTGACAGGCCAGGAATTGATCCCAAATCATCAGTTCCTCTCCCTGCTCCCACAGTACATCAGTAGAAGAGGCTGAGGACATGCAGATCACGTCTCTTCTTGTGGTTCTGCCGCTTGCTCTCCAGGGTCCATGCCTTGCTTACTGTATTTGGGTAATCTTTGCAGGGCAGGTAAAGAAGAACAGTCCTCTATACTGAATGTTAAGCTTCTTCTGCTGTTGAATTTAACCTGCAAGTTAAATTCCTGATATATTTTTCATGCTTTTTGCACTGAAAGAGTACCATGTACTATGTAAACATTGTTAAACATTCATATACTGTAGGTGTATCAAAACAGCTAGTTTTTGACTTAATCACAAAGCATGAACATATTTACAAATCAGCACCAATTCAGCTTACATCCAAGATTCACAACGAAGTAATAAGGAGTGGACGTGCAGTGCAGACTATGGTTTGCAGTATAATTAATTAATCCAGCACACTACAAGTGAATAGGGATCACTATACAAAAAAAAACTTGATTAGTAATATTTTACAAATATATATATTTTTTAAAATATACATTTAGATATGTAAATGAGAAGGTACCTACTTCAATATGTATCAGTAAAAAAATCTGTTCTATTGTGTTATCATTTAAAGGTTTATTATGTAGGCACCTTCCAGAGACAGATTTACAGAATACATTAAATTTATTTGCTTGTTTCACTGTATTTTAAACTCTGTTAGTATAAAAATCATTTGGTCAATTTGAAAACCCCTTTAGAACAGGGTCAAGAATAAAATAAGAACATGTGAAATGTGACAAACTGGTAAGATTTCTGGTCCTGAATTTAGAGAAACAGGTTTAAAAATGGGTCTCAGGATATGTGACAAAGCATGATTGTGCTCTAAGCTGCCAAACACACATGAATACAAATTGATAAATATGCTGTTTTATATATATATATATATATATATATATATATATAGTTTCGGGATTAAGTAGCCATGGGTGGAATTTCCATGCTTTCATTGCTTTCAAGCCAAGTTTACTTTATTTTGTGTTTTGTTGTGACATGGATGCCCTAATACATATAGAAACTTACAGAAACACATCGGGCAACTAAATTCAGCAATTAAGAGATGTCCCAATACTTTTGTCCATACAGAGTATGTCCATGGTAAGTGTGATGGAAACAACTACGCTATAGAAGTTTTGGTTCTGTAAAGAGTTTTTCCATTTATGTTTCTTCACAGAACCATTATTGTTATTAGATTTTACTAATTTCAAGACTAGTTTAATTTGTATTTCGGTGTGACAAGAGTGTCGTAATACATCTAAACATTTACAGAAACTCATCTGGCATGAGTACAAATTGGGCAGGAGACTTGCAGTACATAATAAAGCATTTAGAGGTTTGTTTAATACCTTTTTTACATACTGGATTGGAATGAATATCAATACCATTACTGTAATAATAATTAATAAACTATATACTGAGCAGCCTTTTCTTGAGCTAAAGCTCCTTCCCACAGTCTTCTCAGTCTCGTTCTCTCCAGGCCCGTGTAAGGCTCCACGTCAGTACGAGGCCTTATCTTGTGTCGCTCCAATTTTTATCACAAAACCTGTTAAAATGATTGCTGGGTGTAACTCCAGGGGAGTCTGTCAGAGAGCGGGACCGGAATACCAAACCGCAGCTCATTCCGCTCATATTCGACCAATGAGGCGTTTTAAAAGCTGGTCAGGGCATGACTGTTGAAGTAATGAGAAATGGAGTAGGCCTATCAGATCGGTCCTCCATGCAGAATGCTAAGCTTCATCTGCTGTTGAATTTATTCTGCAGGTATTAAACTCTCAGCAAGTTTGAATACTTTGTTCTACAGTTTTAAAAGACCCATCTCATGGAAATCTTTTTGCAATGTCACTGTTACAGTTTCAAAAATGTACTGTATACTACCAAGCTTATATAATCATCACATGCAGCAAAACAACCTGTTTTGAAATCATTGTAGTTTTAAAGTCACAACCATGAAAACATTTATTTATATATATATATATATATATATATATGAACATATATATTCATATATATGAATATATGCACTGTGGAGTAGCACCCAGCACCTTTTTTGAACAAGCCATTCAGAAGAAAGGTCATTTACATAAATCTAAAAGATTATAAGATCAATTTTAAGTGATAAAGATAGGATAGACTAATAGTTGTTTATATTTTGAATTAAATCTGCCATTATTACTGGATGCCCCTTTGTCAAATGTGGGGTGGACAGATCTGTGTGATGGTGTTTATTTGAGCGTGGTGGGGAGCGCTGGACTTTTAAAAGGCAGTGGGGAAAACACTTTCCAATCTTTCATGAAGTATTGGAGACAATATGGGTCAAGAACAGAAGTTGTGGTGACATCTCACGTACACTATAAGGACAAAAGTATTGGGACGCCTGACCATTACACCAACAGGGACTTTAATGACACTGAAATCATATCACTTTAATATGGAGTCGGTCCCCCCTTTGCAGCTATAACAGCATTCAATCTTCTTGGAAGGCTTTCGACAAGATTTTGTATCTGTGGGAATTTGTGCCCATTAAGTCTGTAGTGCATTTATGAGGTCAGGCAAGGTTGAGGGTTGAGATCAAGGCTCTGTGTGGGCCAGTCAAGTTCTTCAACACTGAACTCATCCAGCCATGTCTGTATGGAGCTGCTTTGTGCACTGGGACACAGTCATGCTGGAATAAAAAAGGTTCTTCCCCAAAGTGTGTCCACAAAGTTGGAAGCATGGCATTGTCCAAAAAGGTCTTGGTATTCTAAAGCATTAAGATTTAACCCTTTACTAGAAGTGGCCAAATGAATTCAGTAATGAAGAGGTGTGTCCCAACACTTTTGTCCATATAGTGTATGTGGTAAGTGTGATGGATGCATACAAGGGCAAAAAAGGTTCTTTGGAACCATGCTATAGACGTTTTGGTTCTCTAAGCAGCTTTGTAATGTATGCTTCTTCACAGAACCACTATTTTTATTAGATGTGAAGATAGTTATTATTTTGTTTCATTCTATTGTCAGCTTTTACTCGTCTCAAGACATAATGCTTGATTCAAGCCAAATGACCTGTCAGTTGACTAACACAATGGAAAAATGACTCAAAGCTAGTAATAAAAACATCCAATCTTATAATATTGATCTTAATCTCATGACAATCAGAAAATGAGAAATATTGGATCGACTAGATTTTAAGACGATTTCACTTGTCAAGGTTTCATTTTTTTGCAGCACAGATCGCTACATTCAAGCCAAAAACCATTAAGGAACCTTTATGTTCTAGAGTGTATAATGCCTTGTTTGTGCACTTCTAGTCGCGAAATAACAGGGCTGATAGTGTTTGCCAGATCTTTTTTTTCTTGTATGTTTGCTGTCTCCCAGCAGGGATAACACATTAATATAAGAGCTTCTGAGAGAGAGAGAGAAAAGAGAGTGAGAAAAGAGAGAGAGAGAGAGAGAGAGAGAGAGAGAGAGAGAGAGAGAGAGAGAGAGAGAGAGGTGGATGAACTATGAAGTGAAACTCTCATTAAATTTTAAGCCGTCGAGCGGCTGGGAGAATTCCCACCAGAAATGCAGGACCTGAAGAAACAGATTCAGGAGAGAAACTGTGAGAATAAAGTGTGTGGTTGTTTTTACAGTGGGGGGAGAGGAGGAATGAAGGGTCTTGGAATCAAAGGGAGGAGAGGATCTTTATGGGACCGCCCTGTGCAAGGGCACCCTGGTCCTTTTTCCAGCCCGTGAGCTGACCGAGGGATGTAAAGGAGCTAACTAAGCCGTATATTTGACACCACTCCAACTCCACACATCTGTCTCTGTGCCTTTGCTGCGAGGCAATAAGGCCGGATTATACCGCACTCACTGCTGTCCACTTACATAACCATTGCTGTCCCATAAAAAAAAGAAGAAATGGACTGCAGGGCCATCTCTTGAGCACCATAGCAACGTTCATGTCACCCACGATGTGACCTAAGAGGTTGCGTTGTGCATGCCGATCACTTTTCTCCATTATACCAGCACTGTTGAATTGTTAAAGTTTCTAAAATGTTAATAAAGATTAGACTGGATACTGAAATACTATAAGATACATGTTTGAGCTGGTGGCCTGGAGATTAAGGAGTTGCCCCTGTGATCAGAAGGTCATGCTTTCAAATCCTAGGACTGCCAGTGGCACCACTGCTTCACTTCAATTTCACACTGTTCGTTGTGCTGTTGTGTGTTCATGTGATTAAAATGGCCAGAATTGTTCTACTCTTGATTTCCCTTTATGTTCTCCTCTTCTGTTATATGATACCAGACATTCTTATGCTTACATCTAATATACCTTGATGCATTTTTACCTGCAGGTACATTGTAGATCAGTATATTTTGCTGAGTTCTTGAAAGCATTGATTTTAAAAGAATTATTTTTCACTTGAAACTCATACCCTACATTTTTGTTGTTTTGTAGAGTTGGGGGAATATGGTTGTTCTCTAGTTTGCCGAAATGGTTGAGTCTCTCCTCCTGTTTGTAAAACATGGTACTGTGAGTACGATTTTTGTCAGCTCTCTGATTCAATGGCGTTAAGCACCGTCATATTTCAGAGGTGTTGTGATGATAACTGAGTTTTGTTAACCTTCCGAAAGTGTTGCCCTAGACCCAGGTTACTCAACCACTGGGCTGCGAACCACTGATGGGCCGCGCAAGGCTTTTGATTGGGCTGCGAAGCTAAAATCAAGACAGGCCATTGGTCCGCAATTGGTTATTTAATATCATCTAATGTGGCCAAGTGGGCCTTGGCCACATGCTGTGATAGACAGGTGGGCCTTAATGTAGAAAAAGTTGAGAACCATTGCCCTAGACAACTACCTGTTTCATGCAGATGGACACGCTGGCCTACACCTGATGACCACTTATAAGATTTGTGATGGTTTATGTGCAAAAATGGCCCCTATTCCCATGACCTTTGTCTAACCACTCTTTATTCCTTAGATTTAAACATGCTGTTTTTTTACTGTGTCTTTAAGACTGGAATATTTAAGTGAACTCTTCTGACTTCTCATTTCAGACTGGCAGCCCTGTATTGTGCTTTGTTCAATAAGTAGGTCTGAATAAGTAGTCTGGGCTGAAAGACTCTTATCGCTTCTGCTTGACTGCCTGCCGCTTATCTGGGATATATGTAAATGTGTTGCTTTCTGTGACATCACAAAAAAGCTGTTAGAACAAGTTCCTTGTACAGCTCAGTTTTCATCAATAGATCTTATAGAGTGCCTAGAATATTTTGAAACCTTAACCATGTTTTAACCATGTTTATTTATTTTATTTTTTTAAACAAAAATGAACATTTGTTTTTCCATGATATGAGTCCTTTAACTTTGAGTGGAGTAATCAGTTGTGTTTGTAGAAGTGAAGGTTTTTATTGTATACTTGAAGTCATTAAAACAAATCTAAAACTTTCAGAACAAATTTTGCAACTTCAGAAATTAAATATCTAACTGTAACTAAATGCATTTAAACGGTATAGCAATAACTTTCTAAAAACTTCTAAATAATTGTAGAATTATTCAAGTTATCATTATGTGCATACATTTATTTGATGGGGGGTGGGTACTGTACTATTGCAATATTTTCTGAACCGTCATATCCCAGCAGTATGTACACAAACGTCCACCACCACCACCAACAGCTATCACATGCCGGACCAGCCATTGTGCTAAAATTGGTCTTCATATATAGCTGTGCTGTTACAAAGAAATGAAAATCCAACCCGATCCAGCAGCATTCCTCCTCAGGCATGTGCATGAATGGCCCAGCACAGCCGATCTTAATATCAGATAGCTTCTGCAGTTTCATTTCAGTGCCTGTATTTGTTAAGATAGGGGCCAATCCCTAACGTGTGTACTCAGTCGAAATTGAGGGGTCAGAGTGGCATGACCCCGACCTTCTCCGAGTGTAATTCCGTCCCAGGACGTCCGCTGTACAAGGCCCTTCCAGAAGTCTGGCAATTTGCTTTACAGCTCAAGGGTGTAAATTTTTAATTGTGCCACGTCCGAAGCGTGGGGGGGTTGGGGGGTGTTGAGGGGGGTGGAGGAGACACACAGGGGGCACGCGTGCCTGGAATAGAGATACTGCTTGGAGCAGGAATTTGACCTGACCCGTCATTACTGTTTCACAGGCCCACAAACACACACAAACACACGCGCGCACACACACACACACACACACACACACACACACAAACACGTTTGGCTCAAAACATGCACATAGTTGGGGTGTCACTCACAATTATTTGGTGCAAATAGGATTAAAAAAAAATGAAACAGTGAATTATTCAGAATTATTTGAAAAAATGCACACTCACATACACAGACACAGACACACACACACACACAGACGCAGACGGTTCAGTTACAGTCACATACAGTCAAAAAATACATTTAGAGCAAGTTTCTCGAGCTGGAAAATCGGATCAGTGTGTGTGTTCTGACCTATACTGTAGAAGTTGCGACAGTAAGGGGAGTTGAGGAGGCGGGGGTTGGGTGTGCATGCATGCATGTGTGCATGAATATAATGCATAGAGAGAGGGTCTGTGCTACGCCAGAGGGAAGTGACCCTAGCCTAAGAGGATAGTGCCTCTGTGAGTTGGTGTGTTCACATTCAAAACACTTCAGCATCAAACTGCTTACACCACCTGCAACCCAACCCTGATTCTGGGGCTTTCGCTCTCTGCCTTCTAAAAAGAAATATCAGTGTCCAAAAACATACATGAAATGTTCATCTCACACTGTACTGGACTGCATGTATGTATTCTCAGACCATGCACTCATATTCAAGATCTATTTACTCAACAGTACTGAAGCCTGATTGACTGGCACTGTTATTTGTTAATGGAAATTTTTTCCTGCAACAACTGGCTCATTTCACTTTCTAATCTAGCACAATATAAAACAAATAATGGTCATATTATGTAACTTCTAAAAAACAATTAACAGACCTGCAGCTCGATTGGTCAGAATCTAAACAAGAGTGTGACAGCAGGCCTACATCAAATTTCAAACATTATCCCTCAGAAAACTCTTCGGTCAGCAGTTGTCACTACTATGGAAACTGGAGCAAGAAATGAAATGGAATATTATACAGCAACAAGACGGGCTGTGAAATGCTTTACAGATTGTCTGGAGCAAAACCACAGCCAGGTTACTTGATACCATGACAGTTTAATGACAGTAAATACGTTTTCCATTATTTATTATAATTTTACAGTATTTTAAGTTATTTTTGCTGTTAACAAGGACAGTTTGCGCAATTTGTTGCTTTATATCTACATTTTTGAATACAGTACATTTCCATTTACTGCATTTGGCAAACACTCTTATCCAGAGTGACGTACACAGGAGCTTTGTAGTCCACAAGAATATGTGTCCCTCATACTAGTAAGTCTAGAAATTAAGAGCTGCTGCTAGACTAAGATTCTACCAGAGATGGAGTCAGTACACCAGCAGGGCCCTATCAGATCACACACAGAAGACTGTAACTGTCATAAAACTGCATTCACTTAAAATTGTACTGTAGCTGCTTTTGTCGACTGCACCAAATGTTGTCTTTGTTCTATTGTTTTGTGTTTTTCTTGTTCTCTCTCTTATGCTCTCTTTGCACTCTGTGTATTTTGTCCAGTCTTGTGGGGTTTCTGTTTTTGTTCTTGTGGTGCACGACAGCCTTGTTTTGTGTCACTGTGTACTGTGTATAAGGCTGAAATGATAATAAATCTACTCGACTTTTCTTGGCGAAAGCTGACAAGCATATTTAAATTCTAGTTGTAATTTTTAAGAGGAAAGCATGTCAACTCATCATCGTCACTGCTCTTTAAATGTGTCACATAATCACCTGGGGTGGTTACTCAAGAAAGGTAATCCATTACAAAAGACTAATTACTTCTCTGTAATGAGATTACTTTACTCATTACTTCCTGGAAAAAGTAATCTCACTACTCATTACGTTACTTCTACATTATTCTCTATAGCCCTCTCACCTGTAACAGCTGTAAATTGCAAAAGAAAACTAAACACTTCATTTCAGATCTCAGATATGAGTGAGACAGACAGAAGCCATACTTAAATTAAACAAGATGAACACCCAGAGCAAGATAAACACCCAGAAAGCAGGCAGGAGAACAACAGCCTCAAAATGAAGTTGTAAAGTATATAAGGACTATGATTTGATCAGCATTGCAAATTTTCTTCCCTACCCTCAAGCTGCCCTGTTTGTATTTTAAATTCAAATCACAGAGTCAGCGGTCACAAATTATGTAATAGGACAGACAGATTACAAGAATTTGAACTGTAATGGGTTTCTAAGTCTTTCATTACAGGTAAAATTGATTTCATTACTGTACCACATTACTTTGTACTGCATCATCTCCAACACTGAACATAACTGGTGAAATGTAAACTTACTCTGATACCGAATTGCAGTTACTCATGACTGTGAACTGATGCGTATGAGTGACCAGAACCTAGAAGGCTTTGTGGGGGTTTGAGGGTCGATGACCTTGTTCCATGTACCACGGTGCTGCTGTGTGAATGGAGGAGCCCACTGCTTGGGGTAAACAGGTCCCCTAAAGAGGCCGGAGCAGATCGGGGTCAGCCGGCCAGCCACCTCAACCTGTAGCTCTGGGCACCAGGGTACACAGTGCGATAAGATTTTACTCTACAAGAATGACATATGTGCGTTCAGTTCAGCCTGTAGATGCTTTACTCCCTCGCCCTTTCTCTTTCTCTCTCTCTCTCTCTCTCTCCCTCTTTCCCATCACTCTTTCTCTGCCCTCCTGCTTATACGCCAATGAATAATTCACCAGCCGATTTGGTGAAAGGTGAGGTAAACAAGTCTATTGCCTAATATCCCAGGAGGATGGAGAGAGGAGGTATGCATGCGTAGTGTGAGTAAGTGTGTTTGTGTGTGCGTGCGTGTGTGTGTGTGTGTGTGGGAGAAAGAGAGAGAGCGAGAGAAAGAGATGGGAGTGGTTATATCTGTACACAAATGAACCATGCTTCACTATTCAGAGCTCATGAATTGCACTTCCACTGACCCCACTGCCATATCAAAAGCTGATGGCACGTTCCTCGTTCTCTCTCTGTCTCTCTCTCTCTCGCTCTCTGTCTTTTTAACATTAAAATAAGCTTTATTGGCATGTCCAGCACATTTGTCTTTTGTTCTCTCACTCTTTATCACTCTATAAAAGCACCCCCCCGTACCCTTCCCTCCACCCCAGAAAGCCACATATAGTGATTCGGCAGCCAGCAGGAGTTTTGTAGCAAACAAAGCAGCCGTGAAAGCGAGAGATTCCAGGGCTACTTTCGAGCGCTGAATAGTGTGCGTGTGGGTGTGTGTGTGTGTGTGTGTGTGTGTGTGTGTGTGAAGCCTGTGCTGAACAGCACGCGCTGAACAGCAGGTCTTTTGCAGCTCCGCCACGCACAGACCTACCGACTACACACCTATTCCACTAAATTAATATATGCACAGTTTGTAGGCGAGAGGAACACGCTAATGTTTTCTCTGTTTGGGAATTATTTTAATCTCCTGACAAGGTGTGTGTTTGTGTTTTAAAGGTAGTCTAAATATCATGAATGTCTTGGGGTCTAAATATCATGAATGTCTTTTGTAATGAAGGATGAAATAAAGGATGAGCTTATTTTTGGCATGTTTACTCAAATAATGCACAAAAAATGTGTTGCAGAAGCGGTATCCACTCAAGGGTTTACCAGCATGCTTAGTGGGGGATTTAAGAGGTTGTGGGCAGCTACAGTAGTAAATGTCTGTTTTATTTCTTGCCATAGTTTGAAATGATGTAGTGGTGCTACATATGACACAGTGGAAACACGAAATTGCCTTCACCTTCCTGGTAGTTTTGGGTGGTAGAGGTATCGTGTATTGTGACTGGGGGAGACCTAGCTAGCGGCCGGAGTTGAAAATAACTAAAATTGGGGAGAAAAGTGGATATTTTATGTAGTTGTATTTTCTTGTGTCCTCATTGCAAAATCATCTGTAAATTTTGACAGTCAATGAAAACATTTTTCTCGAGATTCAACCCGAAGACCCTGAAAAAACATGGCAAAAAAGTGAACATCATGATCACATGCATTTTTCAATTCATGACTTCAATTCATTTCATGACACATCATTTTTTGAAGTATGTGTACAACTCGCTAGCCAGTTTTAAAGCACAGCCTCCACACGACGGCGTTAAAACTTGTGTAATGTGGCCGGTGTTTTTTCGCCACTGTGGGGGATCGATAAAGTAATTCCATCCAGAGTCAAAGTTTAAACAGCAGAAATGATAGAGATAGTGCAAGAGAGTGGACTCACCGGCATGGTCTGACTGCCGTGCAGGGCACTGATTGCAGACTGAGCTTCAGCATGTGTGGAAAACTTAACAAAAGCACAGCCTGGAAACACAAACACACACACACACACAAACACACACAAACACTTCTATTAAACACTGTGAACAGAAGCACGTCAAAACATTAGATTAGGGCTGTGAAGCTGCCGGAGCACAGCAGGCTAGCCCTCCGCAGGCTGCTGGGGCTCCAGGCTGCACTGATTAAGCAGAAAAGCCTGCTAGTTAGCAAAATGTGCCTGTCTGTGCATACTAAACACAACCGCACAACAGATTATTTGAACTCATTTGTTCTGTGCATCCATCACAAGGGCATCTTTACATTCCCTTTGCTAAAATGCCATTTCATTTATTCTTATGAAGACATCTTTATGCAGTAATACTATATAAACCCCTATAGGACTCCCATAAAAATCTTTTACTAGGGACAATTACTAGAGTCTAATTCAAGTAATTATAGATCACTGTAAGGTTGTCTTATAGGATTATGATAGATTACACAGGTCAACAGGTCAAAATCATCAGATAAGTTTATGTGCATTTTTTCATGCTGATTTCAAATCTGTGTTTAGTTTTTCCCGCACGTACAGTTTTTTGTGATGAAGCTAGTTATATATTGCATGATAGTGGTATAATTACCATATAATAATCATATACTAAGCGTTTTTGAACAAACAGTGGTCGCTGACTGACACTGATCATTATATCTATGCCACAGTGTGAGTCTGTCTGACTTCACACTGAAAATATTGAAACAGTTACTTGATTTATTGCAAATCTAATATTACTCATAATTCAAAAAGTTAACGTGACTGTAAAAAATGAAAGCATATCTGAAATCAGCATGAGAAAATGGTTTAGAAAAGTGTGTTGTGGTTTCTGATGATTACAAAAATTTTTTTTTGTTGACCTGTGTTACTTAACATCGTTTAAGTTCACGTTTTATCAGTTCATGCAACTCTATTCAGTGTTACAGAAAAGTCATTAGCTGACACCAGTTCTTACAGACATGTAGGAGGTCTGATAAAAACGGGAGCATTTCACTCACATCACATTTTTAAATACAGCACTGAAAAATTCTTGATTGTTGTGACGACAATTGCACATGAACAGTGCAAAAAAAAAAGTTTTTCTGTAAACACTTACAGCAAAACATGTGTGTGATTAATTTAAATTAATTAATCAAAGCGCTTGTAATTAATTCGATAAATTTTTTAAATCGCTTGACATCCCTAACACATACATATACACACACAAAGAGAGAGAGAAAAATATTGGATAATATTCTCGTGCTGCACGTTTCTGATTTAGAATAAGAGAATATAGCATCACCTTATCATTTGTTTAATAGTGGCATGCAACTAAGTGGACTGTAGGATTAAAACTTGACAAACCCAGTGTGAAAGATCTCAGTAATACATTCACGCATTAAGTAAAATAACAGCTCTGGTTAAAGCCCCAAGCCCTCCATCTTACAAAGTGTGACTGCTTTCTGAGAGTGGTGAAATGATCCTTTCTTAATCATATTCTAATCCTCTGTGATACGTTCCTGTGTTTTTTGGGAACTGACATACCAGGACTTTATTGGATTTGTGCAGCCAGCGAAGGTGTGGCTCAGAGTTGCACTGTTCTATGACCACATCTGTTCCTGCACCCTGGGGAGACACACAGGAAGCATTCTGGCGGAGGGTTTTCACCCAGCTGTAGCTGAAGTGTTGTCTCTGAAAGACGAAGGACAAAGCTGATAGTTAGTGGTTCAATCTCCTTTAATAAAACTACAATTAAAGTACTATATACAACACGAAAAAGTACAAAAATGATGGTAAGCATGGCATATGACCTATTATTTTATTTAATTGAAGCAAAGAATAATAAAAGAACACAAAACTGATTTAGAAAAAGCATTTTACGTCTTTTCTAAATCCAAAGACATTTCACTGTCATCATATTTCTTGTTTAAATGAGTAAGATATATAAGAATATATTACACACACAAAAAAAAGAAAATAAAGGATAAGATCAGGGATGAGAACTGAGGTTACCAAATTTCCCACTTGTGGGACTAATAAAGGATTATCTTATCTTATCTTATCTTACCTGCTTACTAAGATCACAGATCTCAAAAGATAAAGAGCCATTGTCCAGTGCCAGGCACTTTCTGATGCCCACGTTGAACATCTACAGGAAAAAGGGTTAGATGGCTACAGTTAGAGAGACACACTGAGGTTATACAAGAAAATGATTTTGACTCACAATGACAAAGGCTTCAATCAAATCGGGAGGAGCCATAAAATAGGTCTTGGCCTGACAGGGAACCTTTGTGAACATTAAACACTACACAAAGGCACCAGTTTTCTCACTCTGAGAAAAACAAAAACAAGCACCCGAATTACCATGAGCCAGACACAACAGGGGATTGCACAGCATTTACAGAGATAAAGAAGACAGAAATACATGGTAGCTGGGGCATCGTAAAACATAATCCTAACCCAGAATTGGATTTTTCAAACATCACAGGTTTTCAAAGTTCTTTTAAAAATAATGCTTAAAAGTTATACTATGTCTTGGTTAAATACTTCTCCCAATATATTTGTATTCATATGAAGTTATTCAAGGCAGAACTAATAGTAGCAGTGATAAATCATTATACTTCAATTGAAACAAATGGAAAAAATATGAAAATACTTTCCTCTAGAAATGAACTACATACATAAAGTTCTGTAATGTTCAAAACAGAGCTCTGCAAACTTGAGGAAATCTTTTTCATTCTCCTAAAAAATGGCTTGGAGAGTGTCCAAAAATATTTTTGTCTGTGATATTCCTATACTTACCAGGCCTTCAGCTTTGACCACTGGAGCCTCCAGCTCAGGGTAGACGTTCTCTAGGTACCACTTAAAGGTCTTACACTGGAGTTTCTGCCGCAGCTGGATTTGTGCTGTGAGGTTTCCAACATCTATCATATTCTTGTTCAGCAGATGGAGATAGCCATAGCCATAAAACACCTCTTTATACTCATCCAGCCACACTTCAGCCACTCGTGCCAGATTCCTCTCTACTGTCTTCTGCCGATCTTTGGGGAACTGGTATGGGTTCTCGCCTCGGAAAATATGGCCAACGCGGGAGCACGGGATTATTTCAATCTCACCACCGCACATCCAGATCTGATAAAAATAAAATGTAGAGTTGTAGCTCAATTGAATCAAGAAGTTGCAGTTTAATCAAGCTTTGTCTTTAAAGTGTTGTAATCATTCTAAAGTCAAGACTAAAGTACAAGATAAACCCTACGAAAGTAATAAAATGATAAAACTCTGGTCCCCACTTTATCCTACATAGTAAAGGTATACTAAAGCTAAAGATTGCTTTACCTTGAATGAGATCTCCATATTCTCCCCTCCCCACACGTCCAGACCTGGGTCATAGGCTCCCAACTCATAAAAATACTTCTTATCTATGGAGAACAGACCACCTGCCATCACAGGGCATCTGGGAAATAAAGGCAAATGCAAATGGTCATAAAATTTTTTCCCTTCATGTTTTGTCTTGATTACGTGTTTTTTTTCCTGGGTGACTAGGTTAAAATGACATTTAGCATAATTAACTTTTTCTTCAAATTTAATGTACAGACTTTCAGATTTAAATTTAAAACAATACTGGACTTATTAACTCCATGGCTTAAAATGGAATTACTGTGTTTTAATATTTTCTATGAACTAAACTTTAGCACTTGTAAATCAGAGGTGTCAGTAAACATTACTTGATGGGATCCGAGTCCTTCATGTTGTTCTTTTTGATGTAGTCTTCTGGCAGAGTGCTCCAGCCAAACACTAAAGGCCATTTGAAAATGCCTCTCTGGAAATTATCCACCAGCACATAACTGAAAAAATATTTCAAAATTAATACAAATAAAATGTATAGATTTTTTTTATGTACTAGTGTTTGGCAAATGTTAAATGCCTATATAGTGTGTGAGCCAGCAGAGACCTATATCAGCTAGCGCACACTGACTTCGGTGATCTATCCCGGACAATTTTTCTTAATCCTGATCCTGGTGCCCCATGGATCCATACGGTTTCAACTGTTCCCTGCTCCAACAGAGAGGTGTATTGTTTTAAGAATTCTCTGCCCAAAAACCCTTTATCCAGATCACAAAATGATACTTTAACCCCTCATGAGCTGGATCAAGTGTTTTGGGCAGAAAATGGTTAAAATTATGCAGCACTAGGGGCCACCAGTAGCAGAATTAAAGGAACCTACTTGGTTGGAGTCCAAATTGTGCTTCTTTAGTTTAGTGCTCGACCTACGAGGGTGACTTGATAAACACTAGAAATCAACAGTCATCCAAATTATTTCAATAAATACAACCCCAAGACTTCTCTCAACCTAATCAAACTGCAGCCAGGTCTTCACTACGGTCTGCAGACTTTTCATTGTGGTTTAGTCTGATTTCACCACTACAGGCAGCCATTTCACACAACACCAGGACTGGTATTTGCAGTTGTGTCCAAGGACTTGGACAAGTTTACTCCATATTTATCATGGCGGTTGCTACAAAAAATAAGTTGTTTGTGTAAACACACCCAGTCATCTAAACAAGATGCTTATAGCGTTCATTTACATGTTGATGTTTTAAAGCTCATAGTAAATCACACTGTGTCCTAAACCACAGCAACAAGTCTAACGATGGATGTTGTTTGAAGGGGTTGGGTTGAGTTTTGGGGATATATTTATGGAAAATATTTGGGTGAGTATTGACTTCTAGAATGTGTTAGTCTTATTCCTCCAGTTCTAAATTAAATAAACTAAATTTACACTACAAACATGTAAATGTATACATTTTCACCAAACTATACCTTATATCTTACCCCAAAATAAAGTTTTTCACAAGATATGCAAAATCAGAGAAGACATGTTCAGATTCTGAAGCTGACTGACTACGTTAGGCCAAAACATCATTAAAAAAAACAGAAACCCTGCATTGCTTCACCTGCAATTCACATATTTCTAAAGCCCCGATACCTCATATCCTTGTCACTGATGACCTCGATGACAGGACAAGCCACCTTCCTGCGATCCAGATAGACCCTCTCCAGCAGTGGCTCCAACCAACCCACATTACACTCGATATGTGAATCCAGAAAGGTCAGCACATCGCCTGCCCAACAGAGATGGAAACAAACCTCTAAAGTACAAGACATAGTAGCCCAGGGTAGATTTGCATAGAAAAAAAAGAGACATTAATTTCACAGAGGATTACAGAAAAGAACTTACTGTAGGGATAAGCAGTTTATGTGTGTGTGAGAAATGGAGCGTGGGCTTTTGAATGTGCTGGTACACATTTGTACACATATTTACATTTGTCAGCATGTGTTTTATCCTGTGTAGGAGTGTGTGAAACAGTGTGTAGTTCTACACGTGTATTCGTGTTTGCCTGCGCACATGTATTTACCTTTTGCTTGAGCAGCCCCGGCCAGCCTGGCTCTGATAAGCCCCTGTCTTTCCTTCAGACGGATGATCCGCACTTTTGGGAACTGAGACATGTAAACGTCCAACTTTTCTTTCAGGTAGTCTACAACACAGAAGCAGAAAGACTACCACCAATCCTTGTTTCATTTCAACTGATTCTTGATGGTATTACTGCTCATTAGAATACGCTGTGTCACTTTGTGCAGCAAATAGAATTAAAAGAGATTACACAGTAGGCTTTTACATATAGTCATCCTTCGCTGTTGCTTATTCTTTGTTATTTTTGCATTTCGATGAACGCAGTGTTTGAGGAAAAAATTTGAAACAACTATCAAGAAGCCTATCAAGAGTACTGGTTAAAGAGTTACACCCCCTGACCACAAGGCTTAATAATACATTTATTATAGTAATGAGTGTAAGAAATTGAACTCTGGACTAGCACACAAGCCAAAAATGCTAACTTAAGCCCAATCTACAAGGAAAATCAATTTTAACTCACTTTTCTGAATAACAGTAAACAGTGTTTAAAGTTTCACACATTTCAAAAGTTCATACTAAACTTCAAAACATGCAACACATTTACACCTACACTATATGGACAAAAGTATTGGGACATCTGACCATTACACCCACAGGGACTTTAATGACATTGCATTCAAAGACAGAGACTGTAGTTGTCCAAAATGTTATGATCTGCTGAAGCATTAAGATTGTCCTTCACTGGAAGTAAGGGGCTTAACCCAAACCCTGAAAAACAGGTGTGTCCCAATACTTTTGTCCATATAGTGTATCCACCCCTTCAGCCTCTGGCTGTTTAGTCCTACACACTCATGTTGAAGTTAGAAGGAGTATTTCAGGTCTTACTGCTTTTTAAACGGGGCTCAATCCAGAGAAGCTGATAAGATAAGATTTGTTTAGTTTGTAAAAAGTGAAGTTAAAGTTTTAAGAGCTGGTTAGAGGAACACAGTTTCGGTTCCAGATTTTACCTAGATGCCTCCAGCCTTTGTATGAATTTGTGAAACTCCATCAGCAGCTCACCTGATTTAATCTAATGAAATATCGACAGAGCTAAACCAGGTATTTGAGGTATGTGATGAGGTATGAGACTAAAAAGTAAAAACTGGGCTTCCATGAGAAGGTCTGGGAATGATTAAGCAAACACACAGACATACATAAAATCACTATTTACTGTGTTAATATTATCTGTACTGAAGGCAATCCATGCAATCTTCATTCTGTTTTTGTGACAAAATCATGTTCAGCAATAATGTGTCCACGCATACATGGTTTTCTATTGGCTATAAGTGAATGTAAATCCCACCCATGCCCTTGTCTTTCATGTCCACACACCTTTGGTGCTGAAGTCGTCTACTAGCAGAATCTCTTTGAGCAGGTGCGGGGGGGACCTGTTGAGTACACTGTGAATGGAGCGGAGCAGAGTGGACCAAACCTCATCCACAAAACAGAAGATTACGCTGGTTGTGGGAAGGTCATCATGAACCAGGTTCTCAGAGCAACTACGGGAGAGGTGAGGAAAGTAAAATGAAGGAAAATGATTTCTCCATATATATTTAGACACACAAAATGTTTTTTACTGCTTTCTTGTTTGTTTGAGTTTATTTCACTCAAACTAATGTTCACTTGTTTTTTTGCTGGCAGAAAGAAACCCACTGCTGATATAAAGAGATTTGAATGAATGATTCGAATGACTGACTGACTGACTGTGTGTGTGTGTGTGTATATATATATATATATATATATATATATACACACACATACACACACACAGACATACATACATACACACTACCAGTCAAAAGTTCGGACACACCTTCTCATTCAATGTTTTTTCTTTGTTTTTATTATTTTCTACATTGTAG
>JBBJLS010000039.1:11045434-11056286 GCA_037577275.1 Bryconaethiops microstoma
TAGTTATATATTGCATGATAGTTGGTATAATTAGCATATAATAATCATATACTAAGTGTTTTTGAAGAAACAGTGGTGCCTGCGGTTGAATAAAAACCGCATGCAAGTCTATTGCAAATCTAATATTACTCATAATTCAAAACGTTGATGTGACTGAAAGAAACTGAAGGCAGATCTGAAATCAGCATGAAAAGGTGGTTTAGAAAAGTGTGTTGTGGTTTCTGATTAGAATTATTTTTTTTTTTGACCTGTGTTATTAAATAATATTATAGGTTATTGTAGAATATTAAGTGTAATAGAGCACTATGGAAATCTCCTAGCTTCTTATTGGGTTACTACAGTTCTTGTAGTGTGTTTTTTGAGCACGTGTCCTTCATCTGCAGCCGTCTTTGGAAAAATCTCGATTAGTTTTGACAGTCATCTTCTTCGTCCCATCAATAAGGCTACAGGTTTAGAGAGCTACTCCCTAAGCTGTGGGAATAATCTCCCACCAATTGTCATAAGCACCGGCGGGGTAAAACTACAACTCCCACGGTGCTTTGCTAAATGTCAGGCTATATTAGTGTCTATCAGTGTCCCCAAAGCCTCAGTGGGCAATAAAATGAGTCTGCAAATAAATAAATAAGTAAATAAATAAATAAATATCAAATCAGGCTCTGATATGCACTTATGTTCCCCCTTACAGCAGCTACATGTCCCCTTGTGGACGTATATTTTTGTACAATAAGCCATTTTTAAAGCCAGTTGCTGGCAGATTCTGGGCTCCAATTGTCATAGACAGAAATGGTCCTACCTTTGCTGTTTCCATCAGGGCCTCTTAGGACAGTGCACTCTTCGATTACTCCGTAGGGCTCGAACAGGCGATAGACGTCCTCCTCCGTCTGCTGTTTGTTTAGCATCCCCACAAACAGCTTCCTGTCTTCTGAAACAAAGAGCACACACAGTGTGAAACACTTTCATCCCACCCGCCTCTCACATACTCCTTTCTGGCCTGAAGCCACCATACAAAAAACAGGGAACTGCCTTTTTGGTGTGGTCCATTTAGCTCGTGGAGTGGAGTCGCAGCAGTCATTGTTCCCCGTGCCAAGTCTGTTCATTTTAATTTGGCCGATAATTGGGTTCAGCCCCTCTTTTGAAAAACGTGGGCAGGCCTGAGGTGGTGAGAGTCTGCCGCTGTACTGAGAGCCCGGAGGCAATGGCCAGAAGCAGGTTACTGAGAGACTGTAGCTGTACAGACAGCACACGGCTTTTCACTACTGCCGACCTTGAATTTTACAGAGTGTGGCCTATTTACATCTCTCTTTGCCCTAAAACCATGATTACATTCTGCTGATTTAATATTTCCACAATCATTTTCTGTTCACACTGCTGAATAACACATAAGACAAAATGACAGCTTTTCCATTCAATGTGGAACACCTGAAAGACCCGTGGCTCCTTGCTTAAAACATCTTAACAGAGGCTTCCTTTTATTTTAAGTGAGCTGTGTTAAATCATTTCAGAGGAATGTTTATGTAGACAGAGAAAAATATAACTTACAATGATCACAAAGCTTGTAACTAAGTATTTAAGATGTTTTATGGCCACTGTTATACAACTGAACCGGCTACATAACTCACTCACTCATTCATGTTTGGCAGGTTGAATATCCGACACAAGGGGAACCTATTAGCATTGAAGTGGCTTTTGTTTGAAATGGAGGAAACTGACCTGATAGCAAACTACTAGGAGCTTGAAAACACAATCACTAATCATGTGCATATGAAGTAAAAAGGCCCAAACCATACAAAGCAAAGGGTCCGAGTCGATTTCTACCTAAACGTACAAAAGCAGGGTTCATTCAGTAATGCTGCCATTAATGGAAAACATTCATTCGACCAAAGTAACTGATTCGGTATGTTTTTGAGGACGAAAAAATAAGCACCAGGTCAGCTATGTAGGAGTGATGCTTCACATCGGTGACACTGTGCGCCCTGTGTAATGGATTCTAAGTCCTACAGCTCATCCAGATGCATCAAAACAAGCAAGCCAGGTCAGCAAATCTTGTAGCAAGTCTGTTCGAAATAAAAGTAAACACTGCCACAATAAAGGCTTCTTAAATGTTGTTTACTTGGAAATATGATTCTAGAGAAAGTTTTTAAATATTATATATTACATTATGTGGAGGTTCAGACCCAAGATGCAATTTATAAAACGAGGATTGAAAGGTGTTTTTTTTTATACTCTTAACCAAAATGGTTCAAAAACCCTTCAAAGGGGCTTTTTGACCTGTAACAACAGTGGAATCCTTTTCAGGGCTAAATAGAACCATTTTTTTTAAACAATACAAAAAAAACCATGAACAGTTTTTTCATCACAGAAAGAAACCATGTAACCAGGAAAAGAACACTGGTTCAAATGGTTCTATTAATGAACATGATTCAACATGTTGCTGTTTTACTAAACAGAACATTTTTTACTAAAGAACATTTGAACAACTATTTATAAGATGTATGTCACTGCTTCAAAGAACCTTTTTGGCACTTTTATTTTTAAGAGGGCAAGAAAAACAATTAAACCAATTTAAGGTTCTTTATGCTTTTAACAAGGTTCTCCATCTCAGACTTCTCAGACACTAAACTGGTTCTATTAAGAACCATCCATTAAAAGGCAATTTACCTAAACAACGGTGGTCCGTCTTTTGCATCATTTCAAAAAAACTTTTCAGCAGATTTTTTTTTAAAGAGAATAGAGGCATGTTGGTACCAGCCAAAACTCCCCCAGGCACTCAGGCTTATTGATATTCTCCTGGCTCCATGGCTCTCTATTGCCCATAATGCACCTCTGGAGTAATCCTGAGTGTTGGCTCTCCATCTGGGGATGGGACAGGCTGGCCCTCGTGCGGTCTCCTTATTGTTTGTGGCAGGATCAGAGGGTACGTATCAAAATAGAGACAATGCATTGTGACAGATGTCACGGTGGATTGGGAAGCATTTATCTGCAGCAAAAAAAAAAAAAAGCTCTGAACTGGAAGATAAAAGGCCATGGCGGTCCATCCCAAAGCCTAGAGGGGACGCTCCCTTCTGAAGGTGGGCCGCTGCTGTTCTTGGTTCAAATCCAAATGCTTGGCCCCCTCCATACGCCTCCATGTGTCCTCCCCTCATGTAGGCACACATGTGGCCTCCAGCCCCTGGTCTGCTGTCTGAGTCCAGCTTGGGCCGTGCCAGGCCTAATGCATGCAGCTGACCTATATGAATCTCATGCAGCACGTGCAGCACAACGATATTTATTCCACAAGCACATTCGCTGTTGCGCGCCTTAAAATATGACGATGTGGACGTCCTCTTTCTGAAAGATGGCTCACTACGAAATAACCTCCAGCTGAATGGAACAATATTTATGTGGGAGTGTAGCAAAGACAGACCCACCGGGGCTACATACTACAAGGAACAGGAAACAATGGAGATTCTTAAAGAGGAATTTGTCTGATTTTGCAAAAATTGAGCCTAATTAGCTCGGTAATTATTTGGCAACTGACGTCATATAGAGTGTTTTGAAGAAACAGGGCCAATTTTAGAGAAACTCAGTGATAATCATTTATTCTAAACAACCAGCAAAGCTCTTCAGAGTTAATATAGGGTGTATTTGTTATGGTGAAATTTTCTTAAACATTTTTTGTTTGTTTTTCTTGGATATTATTTTCGCATACGAAAACCTGCATGTGCCAGTGCTATGCAAAAGTCTCAGATAGCTACGAGTATTGTTTCAAAGTGCTAAATACACATATTTACACGGATCCATCTTTATTCCTCCCTCCATTGCTCACTATCTCTCCATCTCAGTCTCATTACAGTGTAAATAAATCAGCAGAGTCCCATTTGGTGCTAGGGCAAACATTGCTAAAGCATTTTCGAAGCGAAACGGCAGGCTCAGTAAATCTGTGTAATGAAATTTCTGGGAGAAAGTAAACATTATATGCCATTATATGACAATGTCCAACTGTGGTCAGTTTTACAGAACAAAATTTAATGAATCTAGAGTTAGAAGCGGTGCCTTAACTAAAGCATCAATTTCTTGTGTAATCTGTTGTACTGTATGCAAGGCCAGAGACATACAGTCTTAAATCCAGACGAGCACAGATGCAGCACAAAACGCAATATGCGCGTCTAAATCTTGGTTTGATATACTAAGAATGCAGCTTATCATGCAAACTGCATCTAGCCTAGAGATCTATTCACTGTTTGCTCGTGAGGTGAAGGGCCTAAAAGGCACAGTAAAATAATAGCGTCATCAACAAGCTTGACATAAAACAAAAAACAAAAGCAAAGTAATGAAAAGATGGTGGTGTTGATCAAAGTCTTTCCTACCAAAGCATTCTAAGGCTTAGTTATTCTACTTTTACTAGTTTGTGAAACAGTGGCAGAGATTGTGTGCACACTTTGTGGCCTTCTCACGCATGTACATTGGATCCTGAAAGATGAACCCTTAGAACGCGAGTGGCACATATACATGCCTCAAGCACAACAAATGATAAATCATTGTCATACGGCCAAACATCATGTTATATGGATGTTCTGCCGGTTTTAGTTGATACTTAAGCTACCAGACATCATGCTGAGCATTGTTTGCAAATGAGCATAGAGAACAACAATGAACAAATGTATTTTATTTTAGGTCTTAGAAACAAACAGATAAAAACACAAGAGCTTTGAATCTGGGAGAACTTTCAGAATAGTCTCCGCCCACAAGTGGGAGGGGTCCAGAGAGCGGCCAAGCAGCAGCACGCCAAGCAAAAGTGCAGCAAACAGCAAGCGTGTAGGAGAGCAAACATCGCTTTTAGACTGTTGTTCTTTGTTGAAATCAGATTTTACTGATACAATTGAAATTCTTAGGGTTAAAGACCAGTGGTAAACATCCTTTCAGTACATATTTGAGGCTCACTTGAGGCTCAACTATAACAAACCTGACATAATCATTGGACCCAAACCCCTTACCGAGCTCACGTAAAGCTTCCAGCTCTCTCTTGACCACTCCAACCTGACCCAATCTCCTCACGTCCAGAACCTCGGAGTCACTTTTGACAGCAACTTGTCCTTTGCAACCCACATTAACATCACCAAATCTGCCTTTTTCCATCTAAAAAACATAGCTCGCCTCCACCCATCACTTTCCTTCTCTGCTGCTGAAACCTTAATTCATGCCTTCATCACATCCCGACTCGACTACTGCAATAGCATCCTTTACGGTTTACCCTCTAAATTGCTTAATAAATTACAATACTTTCAGAATCCTGCAGCACGGCTTCTCACACACTCCCGACTGCGAGATCATATCACTCCCATCCTCCAAAACCTCCACTGGCTTCCTATTACCTATGGCATACAGTTCAAAATTCTCCTCCTCATCTTCAAAGTTCTCCATAACCAGGCCCCCTCTTACCTTTCGGAACTACTCCACCACCACACTACTTCACATAACCTTCGCTCGGCACGCGCCAACCTTCTACATCCACCTGTCAGAACGAAGCACTGAACCTTGGGTGACTGAGCCTTCTCTGTTTCCGCCCCTTCCCACTGGATCTCCCCAACAAAACCCATCAGACAATGTACAGACCTGGCAACTTTCAAGTCTCTTCTCAAAACCCATCTCTTCAAATCTGCTTATAACCTCTAACCACTGTTCTTTCACCTACATACATGTGTTTATCTGGTCCATTTCATTTGTTGTCTACCTATGTAACTTTTAAATATGTTTTGTTTTAAACTTTTTGATTATATGTAAGTGTTTTAATGTAAATGTTCAACTTTATTGTATCTTCAATTCTATGTGAAGTGTCTTTGAGTACCTTTAAAAGCACTCTATAAATAAAACGTATTATTATTATTATTATTTATGCCCTTGTGTACCTCCAGTTCTAGAGGGCCAGTGACCAGCACAGATAAATAGTTCACTTCCTCATAACACCTGGCAATTAACAAGTAAGTTGGACCAGTTGTGTCTGAGCAGGAGTATCACCAAACTGTGCTGGATGCTGGCCCACCAGGACAGTATGACTGGTGGTTGCGGTCACTGTTGAATGAAATTTTTTGACACACTAACTCAAATATATATTAAAACGTGCAGGACAATTGGCCGTCACATTCTGCTCACGTTTGAAAGAATCCAGCAGAAAAAACTATCAGTTGCATGTATAATAAACTGCACATTTAGACATGCACACCAGTTTCATATATAACCCACAAGCAGAATGTGTCCTATGTCCCTCTGAAACTGATGGAAAAGACTCACGTAAAAGTACATCGGGCCCTACTTGTTATCATCTGGTTTTCCTCAGCGTGGGTTCTGATGGAGTGCTTTTGTTCCCCAGCTATGGTGTCACTAAGGTGCTCTTCATTTTCGTCTTGTTTCTAATTGATTAGAACTGTGCGCATTTGCATACCTTCCTCCCTGGTGTCCTTGATGCTGGGCACAGCCCCGCCAGCTGTGCTGCTGTATCCAAAAATTACACCCATCAAGCTTCATCAACTTCACCTGCTACGACGAGTTTTGCTTAATACATTGCAAATGAAGCCACGGAATGATGAGTAGAGAATATGATACTGTAGCTGGTTAAACGTCTCAGGGAATTTAAGGTCTTACCAAATAAAAGTGACCTCCATTCTTGCGTGTTTACTTTTAATGTAATGATCATTCTCATTACATTAGCTATTGGAAATGGGCTCCAATCACGAGGCCGCAGCTTGGGGTCATATAGATACAGGGTCTGCTTAGTAAAGTTTTAATGGATTTTTACTTGTGTGATTGCTCTCAAATGACAACCCTCTTACTCAAAGTGAGTAAATTTACGCTTTATCGACCTTCACAACTCCTTTTTCGGTTTAATTTATCCTGTTCTGTTGGCTGCTGCTCCTCTCACTTTCAAAGCCTTAACATTTTATTTTAGTAAATTACTAAAAAGACAAGAGCAGCCTCTAATAAACTTCCATTTCCATGCTGATAGATACACAATGTACCAAGAGGCTCTGTAAGAAACTTTTCCAAGCTCCTTGGAAATTGAGGAGCCAGACGTTATTAAAAATAAACAAGTCTCAGCTTGGATATGTATTTTTAATTTTCAATTTTTTTTTTTTGGAAAATAAGTATTTAATTGATATGATACCTTGTGTGGAGGCTCTTTAAACTTTTAAAAAGCTTCCACTTACTTGCAGATCTCATTTACAAAATGATCCTTTAAATAACCATTCACTAAAAGTTTCCTTAGGGAACCAAAAGTGGTTCTTCTATGGGACTGTTTTAAAAAGAACCCTTTCTGGCGCCCTTAGTTGTAAAAATGAATGCTAGTAAAGCAAAATAGAGCTTTTTACTAACATTTTTTTTCAGTGATTTGAAAGGATATTTCAAGAAGGACCAGCTACACAAACACAAAATGAACCCAACACACAATATCTTGCTTGAAGGCTGCTCTCATAGACGTATAGTCTGTTTATATGTCTTGTTCCAGTACGAACTATCCAGGAACACAACCCCCCCTTAAAAAAACCTGAGGGGGGCCAAATGACAGAGTGTAATTCTGGAATATCTCACTGGCAGAAGAACATCAATGGCAAGGGCATGCGTAGCTGAAATAGCCGCTCTGGTCTTCACTGGCCTGGTCAGCCCTTTAGGTCCATTAAAATAGCACACTGCACAGAGCTCCATCACATAACCACGCATGAACAATCAGACAGTAGGGGTGATAGTAATTAACCCATAGCAAAGCTGGTAGATCTTAATCCAGTTTATTACATGCGCAGATCTTGTAGTAGTGCAAGAATTAATGAAGTACACCAATCCTCTTTGACCCCTTTGTTTTTATTTCTCTGTTTTTTGTGTAATTGTTTAGTGTACAGCGTCAGTACGAAGATTCTTTCTCTCTCTCTCTCTCTCTCTGACTGATGGCCACATATTAGTGTTGTTTTGCTGGCAGCACCTATGAGATACCAGGAGTGTATCTCATTAAGGCTTTGGCAAAACAGGTTAATCTGCCTCTGAAGTTTGGCACATTCCATCAAACAGAAGGGCATCAAAATTTGATCAAGAGAAAATTCCCTCAGCTGATTTCAGCGAGCCAAACGGGCGAGGGAAAAATAATTAAATAAATAAACGAAAGCATGTGGGAACCTCGCTGAGCTGGCCTAAAGCCACGTTACCTTAATAGATCTGTATATTTGTATTGCCAAGACATAGTCAGATTACCTCAGATCAGCATTGTGGCTACTTTTAGGGACAAACAGATACCGTTCATTGCTAATGGCCAAGTTTCATCATCGTTCTATTGAGATGTACTTTTCACAGACAGGCGCCATCCAGCAGGGCCTTGATATGACTACCACAACACATCCATCACTAAAGAGCCCACTGGGATGTATAAGTCCAAGTGGTATTTTACACACACACACACACACACACACACACACACACACACACACACCTATGGCAAAAGAGAACAAACCATTACATACAATCTTTTTATACAAATGTACAATCATACATTTGCTTCTCAATGTTTTAAGTGTGTTTCTTTATGAAGCAATGTATTGCATAATTTATGACTGAATTCGTAATATGAGGATGAGTTTAACACGATACCACCAAGCTCAGAGGGAAACAGCTAGCATGTTCTTCTCTAAAGTCTCATGAATCTAGTCACCATCGCTAATGCAGTGTCGCTAATGCAACATTTCTGGACAGCTCGACCCACTTCAAGGAGACTAGCTAACTGCTAATTCAGTCTCCACTGGCTAGCATCCCACTGAGTGATGGGACAGTAAGGGCCGTTTGATTATGCTCTCTTGGACTCCCAGCCATGGAAGCTGTGGAATATCCAGGGATCAAACTTGCCATCTTCTGACACTCGTGCCAGAGACAGATGCTTAGATGGTTGCACCACTTGGGAGTCTCCAAAAGTATCTCATTATCCCCCAGCACTTTGCTCTCCCACTTCCATATAAAATAAGGTGTCCCTACTCACATGCAAACACACACACACACAAGCCTGTCAAACATTTCATCTAAGCTGCACTGCTCTGTGCGAGCAAAAAGGCTTTAGCAAGTGTTGCATCATATTACATCAAGGTTTGGACGGAGCACACATCACATGAAGACCGCTCTCACACATTTCCCACATCGTTCAACCCAATGGGGATTTTAAAAAAATCTCGGCCTATGGTATTCTCTTTATGCTCTGAAAAAGATATATCAAGACTTTCGCATTGCAATCAGACAGAAGAGGTGACTACTGACTGGACTCCAGCGTATGAACAGTAGGCACTCTTAGCTCTCCCTAAGAAGAGTTAGTCCACTCCCTGCTGCCCAAGGTGGAAGGTGGAAGGAGAGGTGAAGCCATAGGCCGAGAAAAACTAGCAAATGCTTAGGATCCGTATGGATGTCAAGCTTAGAATGTTGTTCATACATTTATTTGTTTGTTCATGAATTTATTTGTTAATAAATCAATAAAAGGTTTTATTGATTTACGTATAGCAACTGACATGTAACTACTGATAAATATGGGTACTGGTATATAACGCATGAAATACTGATAATGACATAACTACTGGTAAAGCTACTGACATATAGCTACTGACACATAGTTAGTGACGTATAACTACTAATATAAAGCTACTGACATCTAGTTACTAAAATAATCTGAAATAAACAACTAACCTATGGCTGCTGACATAACCATTGACATATGATGTGATTGAAGACACATTGTCACTAAAATTTCTTCTTCTTCTTCTTGCTGTAGCCTATTCTCCTCAGTAGCCCACAGTAGTGGGGGTTGTTCGGTTGGAGGGACCAAAGAGTTTTTAGTTTAGCCTCCCAAAAAGTTCATGAATGTCACTGGCTGGCAGCAGTAAGGAAACACTTACGCTCCACTGGCTGGCCTCAGCTCCAGCAGCTCTCACAAGCAGTGTGATGTTGCGGCATGCTCTCGATCCTCAGAGGAAGGCGCGGAATGGAACAAGAAATGGACTAAAACATTTTATCTCCGCCATATACTTCACTGCAAATTTACACTCAACATGATAACTTACATGAAATATTACCCAGTGCCTGGTGCCAGCTTCAGCATATTACTGTGCGGCCCATAAATCTCAGAACTGCCGTGCAACGTCCACGCAAGCTCTATATAAACATTTACAATATTGCAGTGCTATTTATATTGTCTGCCTTCATAATGTTGTTGGCCGACCTCTTCGGTATCAGTTATGGATTTTTTTTTTTCCATTTACTACTGTTGTTTCTATTATAGCACACATGCAGGGTTTTCTCTGATCGCTGATACTGATTTATGAATTAGCAGTTGGAGCTCTATATCCAGAACACACCAATCCAGATGCACATATGAATACAATATACAGTGGTGTGAAAAAGTGTTTGCCCCCTTCCTAATTCCTCTTTTTTTTCCATGTTTGTCACACTTAAATGTGTCAGATCATCAAACAAATGTAAATATTAGTCAGAGACACCACAAGTAAACAAGAAATGTGGTTTTTAAGTGAAGGATTTTATTATTAAGGGGAAAAAAATCCAAACCTACATGGCCCTGTGTTACAAAGGGATTACCTCCTAAACCTAATAGCTGGTTGGGCCACCCTTAGCAGCAACAACTGCATTCAAGCATTTGCAATAACTTGCCATGAGTCATTTACAGCATTGTGGAGGAATTTTGGCCCACTCATCTTTGCAGAATTGTTGTAGTTCAGCCACATTGAAGGGTTTTTAAGTCATGCCACAGCATCTCAATAGGATTCAGGTCAGGACTGACTAGGCCACTCCAAAGTCTTCATTTTGTTTTTCTTCAGCCAATCAGAGGTGGACTTGCTGGTGT
>JBBJLS010000039.1:11059476-11070254 GCA_037577275.1 Bryconaethiops microstoma
AATGGCTTTATAACCTTTTCCAGACTGATAGATCTCAATTACTTTCTTTCTCATTTGTTCCTGAATTTCTTTGGATCGCAGCATGATGTCTAGCTCTTGAGGATATCTTGGTCCACTTTACTTTGTCAGGCAGGTCTTATTTAAGTGATTTCTTGATTGAGAACAGGTGTGGCAGTAATCAGGCCTTGGTGTGGCTAGAGATATTGAACTCAGGTGTGATGAACCACTGTTCAGTCATGTTTTAACAGGAGGTGCAATCACTTTGTCACACAGGGTCATGTAGGTTTTTTTTTCTCCCTTAATAATAAAATCCTTCACTTAAAAAACGCATTTTGTGTTTACTTTTGTTGTCTTTGACTAATATTTAAATTTGTTTGATGATCTGACACATTTAAGTGTGAGAAACATGGAAAAAAAAAAGAGAAATCAGGAAGGGGGCAAACACTTTTCACAGCACTGTATATTCAGAGGTGCAGTAGTCTGATTAAATATGTTGAAGTTGGAATAGGAATATGAGAATATAAATATATATATATATAATTATATGGATACTGTTGTTCAAGAATAATCAGTTTGTTGCAGCGCCACCCTAAGGCAGACCAGTGCCGCTACTTCGTTAACAAAGCAGACAGAAATTTGCCATTTCCGAGGTAAAGCAAGTTCAAATAAAACACCCTAACAACAGCTTTTCCCTGAATTTATATTTAAGTGTCTTTCTAACAGACAACCAACAAACCAAAGCATGTTTGTAAAGTTTGGACTCCCAGGCCAGGCACCACATCCCACTTTGGATTTTGTACCTTGAGTCCAAATCTGACCAAAGAAAAAGCTATTTCTACACCCACAAGGAGCATTAAATCATTTTTGATAATCTGATAAAGACCTGGACCAAATTAGATGGATAAAAACATAGCAGTCATACAGCAAAAGCCATACAGGATTACAGTAATACTACAGTAATACTAATAGTCATACAGTGTCAGAAACCACCTAAGCAAGCCTATTTGAGAGTACCTACCAACTCGGCATGGTCTGAACTTTCATTCTTAGCCTGGAAGCTCCAGTGGCAGCCAGCTTTAGACACCAAATATGTCATGGCTGATTGACTACATTTAGGGCAAGGGTGAAGCTGTGTGTATGAGATGCTGGGCTGAACTATTCTTTTAAGGTGACAGCCAGGAGTGCCGGGACTGGAACTGCTGTTAGGAGCTCCTGCTTTACGCGGGGGAAGAGCGAAGTGAGACAAAGGCTGGAGGCCAAGATGAAAGCGGAGAGGCCTGTGGTAAGAGAGTTGTCAGGAAGGAAAGCAGGCCTGTAGGCTATATGTTAGGAAATTGTTTCTCTTTCAGTGTGTGGGAGAAAGTCGACTTGTTGGCAGATCTTAAGAACGGCGTATAAAAGCGGTTCAAAGGGCAGTCAACATGTCTCCCACTCACTCAAGCCTTTCGGAGAAGAGCCGCGGGCTGGAGAGAGACATGCTAGCACACTATACCCGACGTAGCCTTGTTGAGACCTTGGCGAAGGTGGGATTGCATATGCACCAGTCGCATTATGCAGGAGACCTCAAACCTCGCGGATGCATCCCTTAATCCATATTCATTCAGTAATCTGGCAGTGTGTTGGCGTGCTGCGCCATCCTGTATCTTTACTCCAAAAACTGCAGTGTTAACATTTATGCGTGGGAAAATGCTCGATAAGGTAAAGCCGTAAATACATAAATAAATACATAAGCCCGAAAAAGTGTGTCCAATATTTCTGTAATTTCATAATAGCTGGGGTTGAGTTGCTTCATACTGTATACGGCAGGCTAAAATGAAAGTGTGCTGCAAACTGATAAACCTTGAACTCCACACTTCTTTCTCTAACTCTCCTCCGGGTTAACACTGTCCATCAGTCCGCGTCTGGAAAATAGGGTCTTACGGTAATATTGCAGGTTCAGGGAGATGCCAATCATTCTGACAAATACGCAACCCCGTTTTCCATATGGCCTGTAAAATTACACTCAGCAACTCAGCAAGAAAGTAACTAAATTCACTAACTTCGCCGCAGATACAGCATGCCTCCAGAGACTTCAGCGCAAACACCTTTACTGCAGAAGTCAAGCAGAAGTTTTCTTTTTCTATGGTTGCGTTCATTTATTATTCCATTACCTGTTCTGTCTCGTCTTTGTTCTGTGTTAGTGTTTATTCTTCTTATGGGTTTTCTTACTACGCTTGGTTAAATCTGTTCCTCTTGATCTTGCTTAGGCACAGTTTGAATTGTCATGCTGCTATAGTAGTATGGGATTGTGAGGCAAAGAACACTAACAATGCTTATATGTTACACACTCATACTCATTTATTTGAAGAAAGAAGTGTTTTAAGTACTTTAGGCTATTTACGGTAACTGAATTCTGACGAACTGAAGTATACACATATCTACACACACAAACATACACACACACACACACACACACACACAAGGCTCAAAAGGGCCTGTCTGCTTCCTCCATCTGATGGGGGGGGGGCTTTAGCTCAGGAGAGAAAAGCTTCCTTCCCGGTGCTGCAGGCTTGCCTTTCCCCTAACACTTATTAAAAATGGATTAGAGAGCGAGAGAGAAAGGGAGAGAGAAAGAGAGAGAGAGAGAGAGAGAGAGAGAGGCTCATTCCCTCCCTATCCTGGGCTTCATTTGTGAGCTTTGACAGGCCCATTTGTTTTCATTTACAGGATGTTTTGCTCGATATCTAATGAAATACTGTAACTATCTATATATCGACCAGGCCATCAGCCGTGATGGCCATAATTGGTCATCGGCTGTCATTTCCCTCCGCATCTTTGCCATTCCGCCACCCATGTTTGTTTGATTACATTTGAGTTGTCACAACAGAGGCAAATGCTTCCTAATATCCACTCACTTTCACCAGAAAAAGGACCCAAATCCATTATAAAACTGTATAAAACTACACTGTTGGTCTGTCCACTTCTCTTGGACAGAGGGGACTCCTCAGAGAATTTAGAGAAGGCCTAATGGTTTCTGAGAACTAAAGAAACACACATTTATAACTTAACACCCAACATAAAATAATCCAGTTCTCTGTGGTATCTAGGTAAATATGGATAAGTCAGCTCTCACATTGCTTTGGGCTTGGATTGAAAGTCTAAGCAATGCTCAGGTATTGGATTGAAAGTCTAACTTTTTAAAAATTATTTTCCATACTATATTGACCCTGGAGGAAATTACTTGACTCTTTTGCATGATAACTCACCTATGAAGCTGTGGGCAGCCAACAATGGCACCCAGGGAGCAGTGCATGGGGGAGCAGTGTGTGGGGACAGTTCCTTACCTCAGTGGTGCCACAGGCAGTCATGGGATTTAAACCCACAAACTTTCGATTGCAGGGGCAGCTCCCTAACCACCAGACCACCAGCTGCCCCATCATGTCGGATTAACCACCATGTAATTAGGAAGTGACAGAGAAATCAACCAGTAATGTTTTAATCTCCAATGTACGGGATGAATTCCGTGAGGGAAAATGTCAAAAAATGAGGGGAAAAGGTCACTGGTTTCCAGCCTTGTGTCCACCCCCTCCCCAACAACAAGGCGGCACATTTCAATGTTTTTCCTGGTCTCACACACCCACTTCAAACAGAAAAGACTTGTTAGTTAGTTCATTAAATCAGGTTTGTTGGGAACACAGAAAACACTAAAACATACAAAGTAGGGCCTCCAGACCAAGTATGGGAAACTCTGCTCTTACCTTAGCGCAAATGCACTACTAGAATTCTGTAGGTACACTGATAGAACATAGCCTCGATGTAGAGGTGTGTTTTTTCTCTTGGTTTATATGCTTTGAAATGTACGGAATGTTCTTACAAGAATATGGGTAAAACAAGCACTGCCATTCTCCGCCAACCCCAAAAATAGCAGGATTTTTTAAATCCAACATGGAACAAATTTTCACATCTTCTTTCTCATGATTGCGAAGAATGAAATTGAAAGATATATCCAGGATGGATGGGAACATTTATCAGTTCAAGAGCCTAAGCTGAACAAAGGATATGATTTCTTTCTGGGAGGTAAGATAATGATCGCTAACGTTGGTGCTGACATCTGTGTATCATCTTTTGTATTTTCATAGTTCTTGACTTTGGTATGTGAGTGTGCACCCTGTGGTGGGCTGGCATCCAACCCAGGGTGAGTTCCTGCCTAGTGACCCTAGTGTGGACTAAGAGGTTACAGAAAATGTGTGATTGAATGAATTAATGAATATTTCATGTCTCTCATTTCATCCACTCAACCTTCAGTGGTAAAATGATGGACAGATGAAGCAGGTCTAAACAATAGCTTCCAACAGTTGGTTTTTGCAAGCATTAACAACATGACACATCAGCAGGAGGGCGTGGCACATAGGCATGGTCCATAGGACCATGGCAGAGGTTTTCTGCAACCACTGGCTCCAGTGAATGAACATCTGCTCCCTGCCGAACACTTGCCCTCTCGAATGCTGACAGCCTTTAAGGGGAACATGAAGTCTGTTCCAGTGGAAGCAGCTGGGAACAGCACCGACTTTCAAGCAGGAACTACCTTCAGTGTAATCAGAAATGATGACTGCACTCAAAATGTGTTCCTTCATCCCAGTTCATTTTTTCCTGAGCTTGTGGTCGGCTGGGTTTGGGCATGTGGTAAAAGCTCCTGTTCTCATACTTTTGGCCCGGATGTTAGACAACGCTGTTTCACATTAATATATGTGTGAAATAGCATTGTCTAACTTTAGTGGCAAGCCATGACAAAAGTCTGAGAACAAGAGCTTTTACCACGTACCTGTGTGTGTGTGTGTGTGTGTGTGTGTGTATGTATGTGTATATATATATATATATATATATATATATATATGGGAAGAAGATTTTTCATGTGATGAAGATGAAAGTAAAAGTTTACTCCATGTTATTTTGAACTGTTTCTATTGGTCCATTCCTCATGAATATTTTATTTTTATGATAGCTGATTGATTAGTGCCACTTTGTTCTTGCACCATTACGGCGTGTGCAGTGAGTTTGTTTTTAAATTAGTGTTTATCCATTTTTTTTCTCCCCACTGTTTGATGTTTTTGGATGCAAAATGAAAACATTGTTCATTTGCACAGCTCCCTAATCAGCCTTCCATGCCCCAGACCTGCAGGCTGCATTTCATCTCACCTGAAAAGAACATGGTGCGCATTGCCATTACGGATGAGCCTGGATAAGTAAATGATGAAATGGTGAGAAAATTCAAGGAAAGTGAGGTATTTCATCATGAGGAGGCAATGATATTTGATATTTGTGCTGTGCGTAATTTTGGATCTGATTTCACACTTGATCTTTCTCTCCAAAGACAGCCCCCGGGGGTATTTCCCTTATTGATGCTGTCCTTGAGTGTTTGCGAGAAGCCCTAATATCCAACATGGCCATCCTTTCGCTAAAGAGAGGGAAAAAAATCTCTCTCTCTCTCTCTCTCTCTCTCTCTCTCTCTCTCTCTCTCTCTCTCTCTCTCTCTCTCTCTCTCTCTCTCTCTCAGCTTATTTCTTATTCCTTAAAGCCGCTGGAGGAAAGGTTATATATCATCGGTAGAATGGGATGGATTTAAAACGGTAAAGCTCTCCAAAAATACAAACATTTATGGAAAAAGGCTGCACACCTGAACGACTCCTTTACAATAAGCTATTACCGTGCACGTGTGAGTGTGTGTGTGCGTGCTGTTTGCTCAGTAATGGCTGGAGGAAAGTTTTAATCTGCACGGCGCTCCGTCAGCGCTTCATTAAGAATCAGCCCTTTTCAGCGGCTGAAGCAATATGACTGACAGCGAACAGGACCAGGGGCATCCCACATTTCAAATATCAATTGGCAGCGTCAGCGTTGCCAGGTAACATGAGGGATTATCTGAAATTAGTTTAGTCAGTTCATAATTTCAAAGGGCAGTCACTCCACTGCTGATTAGTTATTGTACACACTTGTCAATTAAAGCTCCCTGGAGAGCCCCCAGCTCAGACAGCAGAGAGAGAGAGGAGGAGAGAGAGAGAGAGAAGGAGAGAGAGAGAAGGAGGGAGAGAGAGAGAAAGAGAGAGAGAGAGAAGGACTGAGAGAAAGAGAAAGAGAGAGAAAGGAGGGGAAGAGAGAGAGAGAGAGAGAGAAAGAGAGAGATAATGAACAAGAGAGAATGAGAGGTGAGAAACCAGCATACATGGGCAGAACGGAAAAGTTCAGCTACGTCCCAATTCATTTGACTGATTCTAAAGATTATGCATTGCAGAAGACCAAACAAACAGTGAGGATGTCTCAGGAGAATAATTAAAACTGGTGTCAGTGTTTCTGTACTGTAGTTCAAAGTAACCCGACTTCCTAAAAAAGTATTTTTAGTCAGGTTGGACAAAAAAAAGACATGTTTGTGATTCATAATACGGATTTTCTGAGGTTTATAGACTAGTTGTGCTAGACAAAGTCTTGCACCAGCAGAAAAACTTACTTTTTTTTTTATTTGCAAAAATTAAAATCAAGGAAAAATCAAACAACTGCATAATTGCCATAACTGACATCAGCAACTAGGCAGTTTAAGGAGTCATTACACTCTGGTTGTTCTTGTTGTTGTTTATTTTACTGTAGTTCTAAAAGCACTGATGATATCCAAGACGTACTTGGAGAAAAACCGTCAACATGATCGCAGCATCTCTTCATGTTGCCCACCCCTGTTTCTTAGTGATTCCCTTCGCTAAGGTCACTGCTGTACACAGGTTCCTTAATTACCTCTGATTTCCCTGCTGGCCTGTAAGAGCATCTATCATGAGGAGACAGTGAAGGCCACAGTGCTGCTATTTTCTCTTTCTGCAGTGCACAGGGAACGCAGGAGCTTCCCTTCACTCAGATTCACACTGCCGGATCTCTTCATGACAATCTGCTTCCAATGAGCTGTGTATACCAGGTGTCCGCATGAGCTACCTTTAACCCTTTTATCACCACAGATCTCCAAATAAATGGAAGGTTCTGTAAATCGGATTGCCTTCATTACTTAGGGTCATTGTACATCAAGGTTTTACTGAGGAAATGCCTCATTTTGTCACATAAGGACATGATTATTGTTGTCAGGATAAGTAATGTAAACTTTTCTGAATATGGATAAGTACTTCTAGAGCACCTACCGAATGTATGGTTCAATACACAGAGAGTCCAATCAGTTGTGTTTAATGAGACCCATTGCAATGTGTGGTATCAAACCTAAGAAAAAAAAAATTGTGAAAAGTATTTCTTGCAGAAAATCATGGTTTGGCTATGTCATCGACCCCTATGTTATAAATAACTTCACATAAATTAACATATTGGCATGTACAGTACTGACACACTTATTATCAGTGCTGGTGCTCCATAAAAACAAACCCTGCCTAATATTACCTAATACTAATATTGATAAAAACGGAGACAAACAGATACATTCATTCATGCACCTGACCTCACACTTCAGTTGAATTCTGTATTAATGAGACAAGTTATTAAATCGTGCTGTTTATGGAATAATCTTTGACTGTTAAGTTGCTTGGCAGCCACAGCCTACTGCTAATGAATCATATTGTTTGATGGAAAAAATATTATTAATAATAAATTATGAATCACTCATACTGAATCCTTTATCATATCCTGCTGTATGAAAAAAAGTATGTAAAGCTATTAGCCACTTTTTGTGTGTTGCTTACTGTTTCATTTCTGGCTTTGTTATAGCACATCATATATACGCTATAGAAATGGCTTTGGATGGAGTGCGTGAACAAAAGAGAAAGTTTCAACTCTCTGCCCTTTCAAAGACAGTCCACATCACCCCTCACACATGCACTCCACTGACCAATTACTCGTTTAGATGAAGATGAGCGTCGTGCTGTTGCTTCTTATTTCCTTTTTGCTCTCCATCGGAAGCGCCGGGGCTCCCAAGAGGCAAGAGGTGAGGGAGGAGGCTTCCATAAAGGCATAATGATATGCTCTGGAACGGCAGGGGGTGAACGTAACCTTTCGCATTGGAGGACGTGGTTATTAAAGCAGGCAAAGTCGGCGCAGTCGTTTAAGTGTGTCCTGACGCTAACTGCTATTGCCATTAGTTCCTTGGCCTGTCTGTTGAAATGCTGGAGGTGTTGGAAGGGGGTGGGGGTGGAGAGGAAAAAAAATAAATGCCACCAGAACAAGAAATAATGGAGCCCTGTTTCCTACTATTTCCAATTCAATTTCCAGCCAGTGACCTGAGGTAAGGAGGAGAAATCAATGAGAGCACATAGGGGTAAAGCATTGGGCACGAGCAGGCGGTGGCAGCTCCTTCTCTTAAAGCCCAAACGCATCCGTCAGCTCGCAATGTCAAAGTGACAATCCTGCTTGTCTGATCTTGATGCGCACATCCTCTCCAAGTGTAAATTAAACTCTTGAACCGTGGAGTTACCTGTGATTTATACGCACCCTCCCCGCCCCCCTCTCCAGCAGGACAGCCCAGGGTGGGAAAAGTCTGGATTGATCCCACTCTATAGCAATTCAGAGGGGAACAAAAGGCTAACGTGATCCTCCTTTAACCTTTCCTGACAGAGGATAGAGGACCCAAACCTTCACTTCTGAAGCACAAAGCTAACCAAGGCTGGCACAGGTATATACATCTGGGGTTGTCTCTATTTTTTTAGAGGGGAATCAGGTTGAAGGTTTGTTGGTTCACCTCCTGGACTGTTTTGCTGTTGTTCTCATCTCACGTTTGAGCTTAAGCAGCTTGTTTTCGGCTCAAAGGATACCAAAAAGGGAAAAAACCAAAACACGAGAGTTCCTGTGCTGGTAGACGCTGACTGAACAAAGTGGTTCCACTGTAGTTCTGAAGGAAACTCAAGGACTTCTTGAACCACATACTTCTCTACTTAAGAGCTGCTTTCTGATTGAGTTGGTTTTTTTTTCTTCTCTCAAAGTAACAACACTTGAGTGGGTTTAGGCAACTCTAACCACTCTAACTTAAAAGTGCAATGCTCTGCCAAAATTTTGTTTGAGTGAAAGTGAAAGTTAATGAATCAAACTTCAGTACTTCAGCAAACATTCAAACAAGTCTGTAATAATAATTTAAATGTAGAATAGAAAATGTGTTTTTATATCAACACTGCAGGCTGCAAGACTGCACAGCTGCAAGACTGAGATGTGGCAATAACTGGAAAATATGAGGTAAGAAGCCGCAGCATTGCTTTTAGATTGCAGCTTTTAATTCACATTCAGAACGCAGAGTGTTTCTGCTGCGCAGGGTTCGAAATTCAGAAGCTATCTGTCCTCGAGGGGCACGAGAATCAATGCTGGACATGGTTGATTCATCACCTAATGACAAGTACATCTACACAGCGAGCTGCTCTAATAGGGCTTTGTTGCTTGTTTTGCAAGGGCTTAGAAATATGTCTTTAATGAGCGACACTGTTCGCTTTCTACAGGCTTGATACAATGAAGGGAAGGACTCAAGAGTCAGGAATTACACTGTAGCACTCGGGTTCTCTCGGCAGTCACGGTAAAAGGAAGGGCTATGACAGGGCTTTGTTGTTTATCAACACGATCTTACAGTGAAATGACAAGCGACATGACCTTTCAGTGTAGTTTTCAAAGTGATTCAAAATGATTCAGATTAGTATCATTCAAAATTATCCCGTTAAAAGAAGCCAAGAATTATTACTGCCATTTTGCTGCAAGCTCGATAATTACATATATCATTTACAAATTACATTTACATTTAAATTACATTGGGGGTAAAGTTTCAGTTTGTGAGTGGGGGATAGGAGTGGTGGAGCTTGGTTTGTAGATGAGGCAATACCTTGAATTTGTCACCAGGGTGGGGGAGGGAGGGTTGGGTTTGCCCAACGTAGCCATACGTTGCTATATCTCCATGAAACCTCAGACCAACCTGTGATTATAATTAAATTCAAGGCTACTTGCAGTTTTAATTTAATACTTCTAGGGTCTAGGGCTAGGGTCTGTAGTCCCAGATGCAAAGGCCAAATGATGGCCCTGGTTTAAGGCTTAACTTTCAGTGTAAGATCAAGCTTAGGGTGCCAATAATGTTGGAACTCTCTGCTGAAAACCATTGTCTTTCTAATACTGAAATCATGAACACTGAGATGTTCATGACCTTAGATGTCTGTTTCTTAGATGTTCCTTTGGGATCTTATGTGACTTCCGAGATGAGTTGTGGCTGCAATCTTGAAGGAATTGTGGTAGGCCAACCACTTCTGGGAAGATTTACCAATGTTCACACTATTGTAGATCCATTTTCACCTCTCATTATATTTAAACCAAAAGGATTCCTAAAAGAGAAGAATGAAGCCTATTAAACGTTGGTTTCTATGCTGATGGATTATGAGTGTACTATATATGTTCTATACCGAAGAAGGTTTTTTGATCTGGTACATTTATACTCTTTACTCACGCTTTTTTTCCCCTTCTATCTGGATTACTGTTTCAATTAAGAAACAATACTCCAACCTCAAAAGGACAGCTGGGGAAGTGCAGTCTTCCACAAGAGCTGCTGATCCAGTTCTACACTGCAGTCACTGAGTCTGTCCTGTGATCCTCCATCACACTCTGGTATGGAGCAGCCACTAAACAGGACAAGAACAGACTGCAGCGGACTGTACAGCCAGCAGAAAAGATCATCGGTGCCCCCCTGACCATCATCCAGGACCTGTTCCTCTCAAGAACCAGGAAACGGGCAGGGAAAATCATCACAGACCCCTCACATCTTGGACACAGCCTGCAGACCAGGACCACCCGACACAGGAACAGTT
>JBBJLS010000039.1:11080623-11105108 GCA_037577275.1 Bryconaethiops microstoma
ATTATTATTATTATTATTATTATTATTATTATTATTATTATTATTATTATTATTATTATTATTATTATTATTATTGTCATTTTGTCCCCTAATCCAGTCATGCCCAATTCCAGCCATTAGTTAGGTCTCCCCCTATAACATGATGCTACTCACACTGGGAGAGTGAGTAAAGCACATGCTTCCTCTGGGACACATAAAAGTGCAGCCTTATTTTCTGCTATCCTTGAATCAAAACAATGACATTCTAATTACACATTCCAGTGTCAGTTCAAATAAGATGGACAATAGGCTGTTTTTTTTGCACATCTAAAACCAGGGCTGTAATACTCAAATTGTTTTCTGCAGTCTTGGGCATGCTGGTATTTGTACTCGAATTCATCTTGGCCTTGGCCATTGGTCACTTTATATATTCTAGTTAGTCTCATCCGAGTCCAGGTGCCTCTAAAAGTGTTTGTAGTAACAGGTTTCCCTCACAGAAAAATGATAAACAATAATAAAAAATCAATCCACAAAAACAAAGGACTCAGTCTTGATTTGGTCTTAACAAGTCCTGGTCTTGGACGTTTCTCAGACTCAACAAAAGTGGTCTTGACTACAGCTCTACCTAATGCACATAAATTTTATTTTATGATGCAAAGCTGCAAGCTTGGGCCAAAGGGCTAATTTCCACCTGCTGTCCATGACTTTTAAACGTAATAACTACATTTTTGGTGCTGTGTTGTTTGCTAGCCAGGCTGTTATTATGGTGCACTTTTGTCACTTAAAGAGTAAAAAAAAAAGTATGTTTCTCCACCATCTTAGACCCCCTCCACTGGAGCACCCCCCAACACAGAGAAAAGTGGGAAAATAATAAATCAAAACACAGTCTGCCCCATCTGAGACAGGATTAGACCCTTTTCCCTCAACATGCTTAAATTGCCATAATCTCCTATGCAGATCACATCTGCAGCTAATTGATGGATTTGCTGGAGGATCTGTGAGAGGCGCAGTCCAGTGTGTACTCATGTTTATTTACTTGAACGAGAGAGATAGAGAGAGAGAGAGAGAGAGAGAGAGAGAGAGGGAGAGAAAGACTCCCTTCTTTAAGCGTTTAGCCTCTCCAGAATGGCCTGCTGGAGCTGGCTGATCAGCAGTGACCTGCTTGTCAAGAGGCATCTCCAGACATTTCCCCACCAGCCGGGCCGTACATAATTACAATGTTTGTGCATGCTCTCAAGTGTGTGTTGGCTTTGCATGAATAATGCAATGCACAGGAGGCATATTGTTGTCCTCTCCGCCTCCCCACCCATCCAGATTTGTTTGTTGGCCACATCAGAATGCATCAGTAAGGGAAATCCACAAGCGAGGTCAGATAATGTGGACGATGTCCTTACATACTGGTTAGATATCGACTGCCTTTCCCCAGTGTCAGAAAAAACTACTGTGAGATGGTTGCCTCTATTTTCAATGTACTGATATCCAAACTCATCTTAGCTAAATTTCCTTTTTAAATAAGGCTTTGAATAAAATAAATAAACAAATACAAATAAAAAAATAAATGATTATAATGTACATTAGATAAGATAACTCCAAATATCCCAAATAATTTCTGTAAACCTACACCACCAAAACGTCTCTGAACTTGCTCAAACCTTGTTTCCATAGGGCTCAGATCTACCACCCCCATGTTTACCTGACCATCCCTTCCTGGGCTTGTAGCTGGAGTTTCCTTTGACTGCATTTCTAGAGGGAAGGGCGTGTGTCTTGGCTGATTGACAGCAACCGGAGTATGTGGAAAAGGATGTATGCATGCCTTATATACCCTAATTTTTCAACTCTACACTTTAAAAAGACAGACACTCAAATAACAAAATACCAAAAATGCTTAAAAAGCCCAATAATTACCAACTTTTTAGGCTAGTTAAAAGTGAAATAATTTTTCTACAAAATGGCACATTTTTTAATACAATATCACAGATGAAATTGAATCTGTTTATGCATTTATGTTCACAATTCCCAAATCAAATCATGCTGGGTTTTCAAACCACATCCATACATCCATCCATCCACTCACTCATTCATTCATTTACTGATTGTGCAACATTAGTATACAACACCATGCAATCTAAATTCTCCATTCGTCGTTCTTTATTACATACTGAATCAAATGTAGGTCTGGTAAAGTAAAAGTTTCTCTCAGAATGAACAAGTGGGGTAAAAGCCAAAGCACCAAAAACAGAACAGTTCAAGTAAAGTGCAGGTAATTAAGCAGAAATCACCTGTTCCTGTCCTATCAGCATTTCTAACATTTCATGTCTTATGCATAGCTGCAGTTGGAACAAACACGAGCCCTGGAACACTGTGCTCTTAGTGAACCCACTCTGCAACACAAAATGGCTTTTAGGTGTCTGCTTTACATTCACAAAACAGCTAAGGGTGAGCACATTCGGAGTTTGTCCTGGAAAGTGAATAGAGTCTCAGCGGTGTGAAGGAAGCATACTTTAGGTACTAGGAACACAAACCCAGCTTTTCACTGATGTTGAAGGGTACATGCTCCACAAAAGTCTGATGGAACAGCAGGGGACTCTCTCTTTTTTTGCCCCTCATTGCTCCCTAGCAGCCTAACACATATTAACACCTCACAGAGATACCAGAATAATAGTGAAACATTTAAATATTTAAACATTTTGGTTAAAAAAAGCAAAGACCATTTCCATTCTGCCAGTGGAATGGCCACAAGGCGACTATGTGTTTATGATTTAGATCTACTTATTAGCTTGAGGTGAAGTTATTTTCTTTGTCCCAACTAAAATAAATAAATAGAGAGATAAATAAAGAGTTTTCTTTGGATTCCCGCTGTGGCGCTCAGAACTGTCAAAACTTTTAAAACACAATCAAGCTCAGGTGTCTCATTAAAAGCAGATGAATCTACTTGGTGGGTTTGACTGTTTGCTCATTCATAATTGTCTTTTGTTTGAAGGCAAATCATTGTAATGAGGTCAATATTCAAATTATACTGGTTCGGTGTGGATGAGAGGGTTCTCGAATCGTTTATAGGACTATGGTGGTACCAGATGTCAAAAAGAGTGAAACAGAACCACCAAAGATAAGCATGAAAAGGTTAGAATAAATGTTTAAGAAGCTTGAAGGAGAGTTGTGAGTGTGTATGGTTGAAAGGTGCATTTGAGTGTGTGTTGAAGGGGGATTGGGTTACGTTTGTGGGCAATGATCTATTTTTTCTCCATTATACAGGCTGCATACATGGGGCTCATTTACATTCATGGTTATCCAGATAATGAAGCTTTCAATCCAGGAGATCCTGTGGTGAGAACAATGAACCCAATTACCTCCCGCCGCCTGCGAGATGGGATGGCAGACTCCGAGACAGATGGGAGAGGCTGTGGTCGACCGGCAAACCAATCACATTTATCTCACACCCTTGTTCTCACTAACCCCCCTCCTCCACTCCCCCATCATGCTCGCATTGCAACTTATCAACAGGCTGGGGCCAAAATCTCCACCAGTCACAACAAAAACCGCAGCCGCCGCACACCTGGGTTACACACACCTGGAACCATGCAAAGGTAGCATCGTGGTGGACGTGATATAACAACATTGTTCAACTTTGAGTTCCTGCTCTGGAGGACTTACAACCCTGCCTGATAAGTCAATGTATTGAAGATACAATGTACAGGCTTGAATAAAACATCCATAATTAACAGAAACATTCCATTTCCAAGCCAGTCAGGGATTAGGAAAGTGTTTTCTATGCAGGCACCAAGTGCCCTCCCAGACTGAGGATACCGTTGTGTTTTTTACAATGATGACAAAATGAAAAAGCAGAAATAATTAACCAAATGTAAATGTAGACCTTTTTAAATCTTTGTTTAGTTCATGTCCCTGATAATATAAGATGTAGTTTTCCATAATACTGAATAGGAGCGCTAACCTATCAATAACTAATAATTAATACCACTTTCGAGAGCCTCTTCTAAACCACAACAATGAAATAACCAATGAAGTAAGAGCAATGAAATGGGCCTTCTGTCATGTCCCAGTATGCGGCTGCTAGAGGCCGCCAAGGTATAAGTTTAGTTTGGGGGAACTTTTATTGTGAAGTGGTAGTGGGTCATATTGCGTAGGATTAGTTGCAGCTGTGTCTATTTTGGATTAAGTGTTTGGCTTTGCTTACTGGTATGTAGAGTTTTGTGTTTAGTATTTAAGTTCTTTTATGGTGGACCTTGTCAGTCCACCGTCATGCTGGTTGTTTGTATTTCCTTTTCTCCTTCTGCTAAAAGCTTTAAGTTTGTTTCTGGCCCTCGTGCCTTTTGTTTTGCTTATGAATAAAAGTCAAGAAATGGATGTCTGCATTTGCACCTGCTCTAATTGGGGAGAAGAGGGGATTCGTGACACCTTATAGCAGCTACTGGTGAAATTTAAGTAATCAGCAATTTCACAGCAGTAACTTTTTATCATATTTTGAACAGAACATGATGAACCACTACTGAAGGACAGTGTGAAACAGTGATGTGCAAAGTAAAAATAAAAATAACAGCTAAATAAATGTCTTTGAGCCATTAATCTACCCACTACCCCACATGAGTACTGACCCCAGGAAGCAGAGCTGAACATTGCAGACTATTTAGAAACTAGCCCAAATGGAGAACAAATCTAAGGTGCATTTAACTTCATTTAAGAGTGCACTTGCTACAGAATCAAGGACAGGCTGTGTGAATATCTATCTTGGGCTAGGGGTAAATCAGCCCCATCTTAGTTCATATTTTTATCATATATTTTTGGTGGAGCTGCTGTTCATTGGTCCATAGAAACCCAAAACTATCACCTTCAAGCCATTTGTCACAGCAAGTAAAACAATGTGGATGCCAGAGGTTAAGCCTCATGTTGATGCTTGTTTTCTGTGAGAGAGAGAAGGCTTAGCCTTTATAGCCCATTCATATCTGCAATGTCTGATATTAACCAACAATAATATCCTCGTGTCATCACACTAAACATCGATGTATGACATATCGCTGTCAACAAAAAAACAATATAGGAAAAAAGTCAAGATGCAAGATGGCCTATTTAAAAACTTGACATAGTTTTTAAATAGGCAAATGTGATAATACGGGCTTTGCAGGAAAGGGGAGATTACGTGTAAGGGGAAATATGTGTCCATTTTGTCAGAACTATTCCTTTAAATGTAGCCAGCATGATTAATTGTGAAATGAATCTTAAATGACTGTATAAATGTGATTTGGTATCCTTATAGAACTGTCCAAATCTGACGGTTAGAAACTTTGCTTCGGTGTGAGAGGCTTTCACGTTGGACCTGTTGGAGCAGAGCTGAGCCGTGCTGCGGCCGGCTCGCCTGTGTCCTGCCTATCCTATTCCTCTGCTGATGAAAGCTGACTGGAACACAGAATAAATATAGCAGAGTGAGGCGAGGTAGAGAAAAAAAGGCTCCAAACAGCAGTTTCCTGGCAGTGGTGGGAGGCAGGTGAGGCTTGGCAGAGACGACGACACCAGCCAAAGGATTAATGGTCCCGGGGGAAGGCAAGGTAAGCGCACACTGCTTCGGCCTGACATCTTTGTACTTGTAAGAGCACACAAATTAACCAGGCGACGCGGTGAATAATGACCGGGGTGCTTCGATCAGTCCTATTTAACAATGCATGCAAAAAGCGCTGGGTTAGGGAGAAAAGAGGAAAGTGTGAGAACGAGAGAGAGAGAGGAAAAGACAAAAAAGGAAAGAAAAACAAAAACCATAGGAAACAGTAGGCCTTATCTGAAGCTTAAAAATGAAAACCCTCCATGAAGCTGAGACCTCCCAGGGTCCCCCTTTCCAGCAGCATCATATATCCTAATGCTTATAGACAGAAGCATATTTCGCTGTGAGCTCCCCAAATCAAACCATTAATGTATGCTGACAATTTAGGGCAAAACACACATGCGTGAGTTGAGGTAGAGCGGAGCGACAGCCAGCGCGCCATAATTCAGCCACTGCTTCCTGTAAAAAGCACTGGCTCAGCTGTTTACCCGGTGTTGTTTAAAATGCCTCTCATGCACCAGGCTTATTTGCCCATTTCCCATTTCAGCTCCTCTTCCGAGAAGTTTTTTTTCGGTTTAGTCTTTTAATTTCCTTTAATTCGCCCACTATGAGATAAATTGCCGTTAATTCTTTAAATGCCTGAGCAAGACCTGAATTAAGAAGTGGCATAATCAAGATGTGCTTTCTCTCCTCCCTCTCTCTCTCTCTCTCTCACACACTCTCTGAAGCTAATCAACAGCTCACATGAGGTGTTTTTCTCTTCTTCCCCTTCTGGATCTGCCGTGCTAATCCTAGCATATATTTCACCTCATATGAAGCGAAGGCCAGTCTAGCCACCAGGTGATACTAGCAAAATCCTGAACAGAGGAGCTGCTGCATAAACTCTACCAAAATGCAATGGTGGGTTTTCCCATTTTCTGTAGTGGCTATGCTAATCGAGGCATTATAATGGATATCATGAAAAGAAGCCCAGCAACCAAGCAATACTAGAAGAGGTCTAAACAGCCTAAACTGTGTTTGTCATTGTCATATACTTTGTCTAATATCTGTCTAAACCTCAACCTAGGGATCATGTGCTGTGCAAGGGTCTTTTTATGATTAATTGATATTAACAGTCTAAAATATGTAATTCTAACATAAGAATATAACATTCTAGCATTTTGAATACGTATACTGTCCAAGTGTTTTCTAATATAATGATTGAACATGGCAATTTTATGAGCATAACATGTTATGAGCTACCATCAACTATTGTTTAAGGCTACTTCTAATAAGGATAAATTAGGGAATATCTATTAATTAATTAAGCATTAACAATCTCAAGGGCCCTGTATATCTAGGGGCATGTTATCTTGTGTGGGCATGATAAAAAAAAATTTGTGAACTATCCTTTTTATTTTATAGATACTGAGACAGAACATAAAACTGCAGCACATTATCCTCCCACAAACAAATCCTGAGGTAAACAAGCATCTGGGAGAAATATGTTAATAAAACAGTACAGACTTTCAAAGGCTCTCATTTTCAGTCCAGTACCTGAACCCGACCAGTTTCAGAGGAATGCTTTTTGTTGGTTAAGCCCCACAGTGACCCACATATGAACCTAAACATAACAAAGCCATCTGACTTAAGACCTGAACCAGTGAAGAATCAGGAGCAGATGATTCCAGATGATCAGGCGGTGATACTGGTGGTGCTGAATGCCGAGTGGCTGAAACAGCTTTCTTTAATTTAATCCACTCCATATGCCAAAGATACAATTTGCACCAACAAGGTGATTCAAAGCAAAATAGCAGTAACATTAGTATGAGTTCCATGATTTTTATTTAAACTATGAAATGTATTTGTTTTTGTTTTTTTAAAATATTTTATTAAGAGTGTAATGTAATAAACATACGCATTGATATGTATTGAGGTTACACAGGCATGACAATCATATTTTTGGGCACCAAAATGTGTCATTTTAAAAATGTGCTAATTGCTTTTTTGTATAGTTTTTTTATACCAGTGATGTTGCACCAGTGCTAAAAGTAAGCAGGCATTTTGTAATGCTGCACTGGTGTAATTTCAAGCTGAACTGAGGCACTGCATATGCTTTCCCAAAGGGTAATGGTGTAGTCTTTAGCTGTGCCACACTTCTCAACATTCTGCTTCTGCTTTCTCTCCCTCTATCTCAGTAATGACAAGGGGTCCAGAATCCCCGGCCTCCTGCGGGCAGACAGCTGCACGTTCACTCCTCCCTGGGCTTCCTGGACTCCAGATCAGGGAGTTGGCCACTCACTCTCTCTCGCCCAAACGAGCTGCCGAGGCGGCGTGCCATTGCCAGCACAGTGGCTTAAGCCCACCCAAAGCCCACCAGCCAATTTACTCCCCCAGAATGCCCTTCCGCTCCGTAATGGGGACACCAGGGACCAGGAGCAGTGAAGTCCTTCCGCAGACAGGGGGCGACGAGTTGCGGAAAGAACGTGACCCCTAGAGACTTAATTTCAGCTTCGCTCAAACACAGCAAATCCCTGTTTGATACTTTCCAAACCAATTTGTTTTAAATGACTAAATCCTCCTGGAAAGGCTGTTGCTTTTCCCTCGTTTCCTCTCTTGCCCGTGATTTTCATGCATAGCCCCTGGTTTAGCTTAGCCTTTACGCTATCTTCAGAGAGTAACAGTGAAATTGTAGAAACGGCCACGCCGAAACCGTCTTTGTTAGCCTAACTAATCATGCAAGCCACGTCCACCGCTCTGATAAGCAGAGTGCCTCCAGAAAGGTTCGCGCCAATGCCGTGCATGCATTCACTAAGCTAATTTGCAGGAGACTGGCAGGGCTTTCACACTATTTGGAGATGCACTTTAGATTTCACCAGGGAGGTGAGACGCTAGTTTATGGACTGCCATTGTCTAATACGCTGCAATTGGCGCGCCGGCTCGAACTGCCCCACATTAACATTTCGGAGCTGTTTAATCTGCATGCGTTTGTCTCAAATTCACAGCAAAGTATGTCCATGCACTCTCCTATTATCAGTGCAATGTGATTGGCTTACATAACTGAATGGGGAAAAAAAACATGTACTCCTCAAAACAGAGAGAGGCAAAAAAATCCTTTCACATTTGAGCTTTTTAGCATTTTCATCTACCAGCAAAGTTTTAATGGCACACAGGAAGGAAGCGCACATGTTCAGCACAAGCATTACATGTTCAACATAAGCAGAGATGCTAAACGCTCAGTCATAAGGATTATTTCTTATCCATATCCAACACAAGCTGGCCTAAATTTGCGACTGTCATTCCTGTCCTAAAACACCGTGGCCAGTAGCTCCTCCAGATGCTCCTAAACTCTCCCCCTCGGTACAGCGCACTCTCAGTGTTAACACAGGACCTATAAGTGGCTCTGTGCCGGTGCCAGTCTGAGGCTGGCGTGTGCCTGCGCCAAAACACTGGCTCGTCTCAGTCCTGGCAAGGCTAATCCAGCTGGTTCTCTCTGGAGCATGCTGAGGCCTCCTGTTTCCAAACACGTCAATAATCCGCTTCAAGGTGCTCCAGAACACATGGCAGTGCAGTCCTCTGATAGGTATGGCGAAGGCAGTGCCAACCATCACACTGCACCTGCTGGTCCTCCACGAACCGCGCTGGCTCCAAACGTGAGAAAAACAGCAGCGTGCAGCCATCAATCCCGAGTGATGGCTATTATTTTTGCTGTCGCTTTGCCCACAGTACGGGGCACATTAATCCTAATTGAAGGGGTCAGTGCTGGCATGAGGCGAAAACAAAATCAAATCTAAAATCTAATACTATTGTAAACCTCTATTAATACCGACGGTGCACGCACACCCCTCCCCCGAGCTCAAAATATCTAATATGTTTTCAGAACATTTCATATTCTTGTTTATGTACATGACCATAAGAGCATAGTACAGTCACCATTTGACCTTCTGCAGCATGGAAGAGGATAATTTCAATGAATGGATTTCTCAGACCATTTAGGTTTGGAATGAAAAGGGAATAAAAAGGTCTGGGTGAAAAAAATCCCTTACCCTAAATCTAGTCTATCAGCCAAGACATGTCTCTTATCTGGAATTTCCTTCTTTATTTCTACACTGAAGCCACAAGACTTATGTACCTAACCAGTAATTGAAACTTAAAGGGACATTCCAGCCAGACCTAAACATGTAACAGCTGCTAACATTGGCTACTTTGGTGCCACAGTAAGATCTAGAGTGAGATTTTCCCAGATTAAAGACTATAAAACTGCCTTCTGATGCTGCTTTTTGAAGATGGAAGTAATGTTTGAAAAAACTAAAAGGGTTTTGGGGAGGAAATTTGAAAGGTGCTTGATTTTTTTTTTCCCCCACTAGCTAGCAAATGCAGAAGGGAACAAGACAGTTAATGTTACTAGGAACCCAATGTCAGGATCATGTCTGTATTTACTGTCCTCTACATCACTGCCTGTGATATTAAGATTTGTTTATTGATCTGGGGATCGCCGGTGGATATTTTTGCATGATGCATTATAGGTATTGTAGGAAGAGAACATTAATAAACACAAAAAGTATTCAAAATGGTAAATTCTTTCAAACAGATCTGGCCAAGAGCTGTTGCACTACAGAATATTAACCTGCATAACATGACATAGGATTAAATGCTAGTTGGAAGACCCCAATAATGTAAACTTGCTTATGTGGCTTCTGATAGTGTTTGTTATTTTTTTAGTGAAGGGATGGCTAAATTGGAGTAATTCCCTGCTCCCACACCTTCAACCAACACCATGTTGGTCATTTTGCTTGTAAGGGGGATGGCACCCCCCCGTTCACCCTTAAACTGGCTACTCTGAATAACATAGTCTATCAAAATGGACAAAATAATGGACAAAATCAGGCTTCAAGATCTGGAACTGCTGTTTTTACCTAGACCATGTTAATATTAGTTCACCCATTTTCTGTATGATAGTACAGGTATGTCTCTTTGAGACACGTATGTGATGATTTAGGTATGTTCACAATGCTTATTAGTCTTGTAGCTTTAGTGTATAAGGAAGGAATTTCCAGACCCCAGGCATGTCTTGGCTGGTTGACTGGATTCAAGTTAAGGGCGAAACTGTGTAAATTTGATTCTTCACCAGACTTTTTCTTCAAGCACCACCTGGGCTGCGAGGGCACTTGATGTCCGGGGTCAGGAGGCTGAGACTTTCCCCTGCAGCTAGAGTCGCCCTTTAGCCACGGCCTGATTTGCACAGCAGTGCAGCAGCAAGATAAATGTAGAAGTGAATGCTGATGGCAGATTGGACGCGACTGAAGGATGTTCCCGTGACTCCACATCCAAGGATACATCTGCAGCACGGCTAAAATATTGTGATCTGTGATTATTTCCCCTTCACGTTTCATTTATGTCAGCTGGCTAGGACTGGGGGTCTCGCAGGGACCAAACGCTGAGGATTTTTTTCCCCTTTTCTTTTTCAAGCCACCAAAAGAAAGCGTGGCCTACAATATGGCAAATTGCCGCATGTGTTATCCGTTATTCATGGAGAAGGGGAGGGGGGGTAGTGAATGCCGAGCGTTCGAGGACGTTCATTATTCAACAAGTAAACGGGCCGGATGTGCAAAAGCGTAAAGCGGGTTATTTGTCAGCATATTTAGACTAAAGACACGCTTGTAATTCCATCGCCACACACGCCTCGACAAAGCCATGTGCAGCAGAGTGGTGCACCTGCTCGGTGTGTAAAGTAGTGGGCCCTATTTTCCTGAGCTGTGCTTAAAAAAAAAAAGAAGTGGGAGAGAAAGGACTGAGGGAGGGGATGGTGTGAGAGAGGAGATGAATAACAATCATACACAGGCCCCTTGTTTACTATTCTTAAAAAAGAAAGAAACTCCAGTCTTGTTTTTTGACAGATTAATAATGCAGATTGTACGCGAGAGGGGCTAAGAATAGATGTGGGAAAGGCAGTGGGGCAGGACACAGCAGGAGAACAGACCAGCATCATATTCACAGGAGTGCTGGGACTTCCTCTGCGGGAATTATCCACCAGAAACATTCAGGTCAACAGTTCATTTAACCCTCAGAAGTCTGGAGTCATTACTTTGACTTGGTTATACTATTTAAATGTGAATATAGCATTAGTTATATATCAATTACATTTACATTTAATTTGTATTCTATGTCAGCAAGTTCAAGTCTGCTCTTCCAACTTTTTCCTGGTTGTTTCGATGTCAATAAATGGTAAATACATAGAAAAATGATACATACAAAAATAATTACTCTGTAAAGGCATTTCCATGTTTTTTCTCCCCAAATCAAGACTGTAAACACAATATATCCTCTACAAATGTGGTATGGGCTGAAAGGTTAAAATATACACAGTGCAAATCATGCTTATTTTACTGAAAGCATTAAAAGGCCCACACATGAAGTCATCAGTGAAGGCCTGTCTTCTTCTTTACGCCTCACAACACCTGCATGAACTTTTCATGACAGCTGACATAATCCTACATAGCTATTTATAAAGGCTTAATCCATGTGTCATAAACCCTGTTTAACTTTAAAACTTTGACCTCAGAAAATGTAATAGAAACTGATACTTAATGGAAGAAGCCTTTATAAATGTTCATGTAGGTTTACGTCAGCTATCATGAAAGGTTTATGTAGATGGCATATAGCTTCTATGACGTGCTATCATAGGTGGTAGTGGTACAAAATCTGCCATTGCATCAACACAACTGGCTTTGACAGTGAGAATTATAAATATCATTATAAATATCCATTATAAAGACCATTATAAATATCTCCTCTTCTACTCATGAACACAAATGAGGTATCAATTGAAAGTCTACCCTCTTTACCAGGCAGTAAAACTAATTCATTGTGGTTAATCACATTATTTTGCCCAGTAAAATGTGATGAACCACATTTGTCTTATCTCGTACTGGTTTCTTTCTGCATTTAAGAAAGCACTGCTATTTCTTAATGCTCGCTCTCATTGGAGCAGATCATGGATTTTATTACTACTATCACATGGACAATATAAAATTACTTAGAAAGTCTCGATAGCCCTCTGAAAAGGGAGGCTTGGTAGCTGGGGAGGTCATTAGCGATTACTTATGACTTAATTAGCGATCACAGTACAATTCTTGCTCAATAAACAACATCATTTTTAAAGCAGCATGCCATGTTCTGGTTTGATGGAAGAGCCTTTTATCTATCGCACTAGTGCGTTCGTGTAATGTCTGGGTACAGATCAAATCAGCGCTGGCCTTGCCTGTCCCCTCCTTCGCTGCGGTCCGAAGGTCCTGCACACTCCAAATGAATCTGAGGTTTCTGAGATATTAGCAGCAGCAGGCGTGTAGGCCTCCACTAAATACATTCTCCCTCAAGCATATTTTGCTACTCCCTTATTCCCTCACAACATTAATGGGAGGCAGATGTCCATGACCAGGTCCAAGTTTTTTGTCCATATTACAGCTTTAAAGAGATTCCAGTCCATGCCATTTTTCTAAATCTCAGGCGACATAAATAGAACATGGGACTATTGAACAGTTTGTGTGTGTGTCTGTGTGTGTGTGTGTGTGTGTGTGTGTGTGTGTGTGTGTCTCATGGACTAACACAAGTGCCTCTGAGAGCCGCACACAAGGGGGAAAAAAATCAATACTTTTCAAATCTTTTTGATTCATTATATGATGTTGTCTTGTCATCCATTTGGAAACACTGCCAGCCACACAAATGTACTCAACCTGGAACCCCTGGAGACAACCGGCTGTTCTCCACAGACATATGAAGCAATTTTAACATTCAGAGCCCGTACTGTTGCCTGCTGTACGAACCAGCAGAGCCGGCACGTTTACTGAATAAAGCTTAATTATTCGATTACAAAACACATAAATGTGTAGAATGACCTGAAATGGTTAAATGGCAGTTTGAGTGGTGCTGCATATTTTGAATTCTCCTAAAGAATTCTACTCTTACAGTAGAAAGCAGCCAGATGGAAACTCTTTAGATGCATTTTCTGTCTCATATTGATCTTACGAGAAAAGCTTACTACTTACATACTTAAAAATCTCTGAAATGCGACTTGTTGTTCTTCAGTAAAATATTATTCTATGGCTTTTTTGAAACCTTAATTGTTTGATTTAACATCACTATTATTAGTAGAATACTTGATTAATAATTTAATCAATAATGTATGAGGATACTACAATACATTACACTGAATTCTTTCACAGCAATAGTGAACTATTAATGTTAGAGCCATAAATACTTAAACAGGGTCAACAAAGGATCACAACACCTCCTAATTACTCTAGTACATCGATAGGATTCTAGTAGTGTGTTAGCAATAAGGTAATGGCATTGCACATGGATTAGATTAAACATGGACATGTGACACTTCTAAAATTCATTGTGTTCTAGTTGAAGATGATGACTGACATATTGATATGTTTTTTTACCTTGCATGTAGCATTACTGGAGTTTTTCAGTAACACAGAGCTGCCACAGCCATCTGACACAAACCCACTGGATAGACTGCTGTTCATATTCAGTCAGTAATGTACCCAGAACTTCCAGAAGGTCTAGAGTGATGTTCTCACTCATAAATTTGGTCCCAACCATTGAAATTAAAACATGGTAAGTTAATTTCACTTATTACTTTGTAATGATGTTGGTGGTTAATATGGTATTTTAGTACAATCCAGAACCCGAAGGCCTATCCAATGGGGGAACTAGGTCTCTTTAGATATCACAGAAACAATAGTTCTAACTGGTTAAATCTATTGTTTCCAACCAAAATGTAAAGGAATATTTCGACAACACAAACTAATGCTGCTAATAATTATTGGTAATTATTGACATTTAGTAGACATTTAAATAATGCTAACCAGTGACTATTAGCTTTCACTCATTATTAGCAATGTTAGCACTACTGCCCAAACTATTTCTTTCATATATAAACAAGAGTAGCACTGCAGTACTTGCAGAGTTAAAAATGTGATTGTATTAAATAAAAATGCACAAAATGAATAACAAATAAAAATTACATTACTTTTCATTTGCAGAAACCACTAAACCTTCTTTGAAGGCCTAAAAGGCTTTGAGGGTTCTCCTCTGAGCATGTCTTGTATTCTTGTACTGTGACTAGCACTAATCATGGCTAGTGTTCTTAGCTTGGGGCTAACGTGGATAAAGCACTAGAGGTACTTGGGGTAACGTAAAGCTCAACTTTTTAATCAAATATTATACTTTTTGTAATGCTGAATGTTCTAGTTAACTAAAATGGAAATATGAACACATTAATGTAAGGCACATTTTGATTGTCTCGAATAGAGACACCACTGTATCATACTGAATCAAATTTCATCCTTATAGTCCTTATAGTCCTACAAGTCCCTTCGCAAATTATATATTGTAGTATCTTTGCTGGAGAAATCTTCGTTTTTGTTTACAATGCAGACTAAATTTCAGCAAACCTTCTCGTATAATCAGTGCAAGAAAGGCTTTGAGGAATTGGGCCTCAGAACAGGCCACGCAGAACACAAAATGTTCAACACCATATGTTGGCTGGTTTAATGGTTGAATGCATCTTAATGAAGACATGATAATGATGGATTTTATCTGCGAAAAAAGGGTCTTTCTCTTCGAGAGCTCGCCACAAAGTTAGTTGTTTGAAAAGCTCCGATAGTCCGGAGGAGACAGGAAGCTCTTATCACGGCCTGCCCCTCCATCGGCAGCACGTGCGTGGGAGTTTTTCACAGCAATTTCTCCTGCTGATCACGTCTGTCCTCCCTTACACCGCGATCTCTGGCTGCTTTTCATGATAGTGCATCTCTGTCATTAGCCGGGAGTTCACTTGGAGAAGGCTAATCTGGAGAGAAAAGCCACCGGGGCTCTGATCTCGCCAATGAGCCTCCCCCACCATCAAAGTGCTCTTTGAAGTTCATGTTCTCCAGAGGAAAAAAAAAAAAGATTGGTTCAGGTGTCGGGTCAGGGTTCCAGTAGGCAAAGGTAGGCCGGCCATTTGAAGCCCTCGGCAGCCTTTGTGTTCTTAGCTTTCCCTTCATGTTTATTATGAGAAAGCAATCAGCCAGGCTGGTGCGGCAGCAGGCCGGCTTTCTTTCCTGGACTCTTCTTCTGCCCCGAATGTATTATCCATTGTGAAGATCGCCTTTCAGAAAGCAATGCCATTTTTTTTCTGGCCTACATTGACAAAGGATGTCATGTAAAAAAATGCTCTCAGCTGGAGGGCCTTATCTGAACACCATCGGTACAAATGGAATAACTGAGAGGAATTGGGGGGGCAAGACCCTGACCCTTCATTTAATGAGGCAAGCAAGGACAAATCGGTCAGAACCTCATGAAAAACAACATTCCCAGTAGGCGACATTAACAAATCCACAGGTATGCGTTAGCTACAGAGCCACGGTAGCGATACAGATGTACTGAAAGTTCCTTCATGTTTTTGCAGTGTTTTTCACAGCTGCCTGATGAGCTCACCTCTACAGATTGCCTGCACACTCTTTTGCTTCCCTTAGCAGGGGAATCGCTGGGCCGCGCTGGACCCCAGCATGCCAACTCATAAGTAGTAGTAAGCACTGTTTAGTGCTCTTCACCGCACCCTCTGAAGCAGCACGACTTTAGCATAATGGGGCGCTGCCCCTGCGAGTCCCGGCCAGGCCTGGTTTTGATCCAAGGTCTAACGGCTGTCTGCCACGGGGCTATTTTTAGACGTGCGGTGGGCATCATAAATAATGGAGCTGTAAACGATCTGCGGCAGGTCCCGCAGACAGATGGATGGAGCTGCGGAACAAGGAGAGCGAAAAAGAGGGAGAAAGTGATAGAATTTAACCCTCATGTGCCCCCTTTCCTCTTGCAGTTGTCACTAACAGCTTCAAAGATCCTAAACGTTCATTTCGTACCACATGTATTCATATGAAAGAAGGAGATCTTTTGTTGTGGCTTAAAGTTCATGAAAAGTTCTTTTTTGTGTGTAGAAAAAGAGGAGAAAGCTGGATGTCCTGATTTGAGCCTGACAATAAATATCGTAAACTGAATGTAAGCTGAATGTGTTATGTAATTAGTGCTGCTGCCCATACTGTATGTTGCTTTGATAGAATTTGTGATTGTAATCCTCTCTTTTGCAGCCACGGTTGCTTTCTCCGGACATGGGTGAAAAAAATGGAAACTCTGCAGACTCTGTGGACATTGTGACTTTCATGTTCAGATTCATGAGAACCCATCACTCACATGATGAAAATAATGTTACTCAACTATTCAAAGTAAAAATCTAATTGTAATAATGACTATTTTATTCATTAAAGTTAAAATATCATGCACTGCTCTTCAAAATGGAAAAGCAATCTTTCTTTTGGGTCAATTTTGTGCAAATAAGACTTTCTGGAATTATTTGACAGCTATAGTACAGGACAAATAATTAGCGTTATCTAATCGAAAAAAAAAAAATTGGACACGTCTTCTCGCTCAAGGATTGTTTTTCATTGGCTACTCTGTAGATTAATATTGAAAACATCATCTATTGCTCTGATGACAGCTTTGCACACTCTTGGCATTTTTTCAGTCAGATTCATGAGGAATCGACCTGGAATGGTATTTAATTAACAGGTGTTCTTCATCAAGAGTTCAATAGTGGAATGTCTTGCCTTCTTAATGTGTTTGGGACCATCAGTGGTGATGGTTGTGTTGTCACACAGTTAGTGATCCTATTCCACTACGGTCCTACTCCATATTACGGCAAGAACCACTTAACTAAGTAAAAAGAAATAACAGTCCATCATTACCTTATTACAAAACATATTCTGGTTTGTTTAACTCTTTTTTTGTTTTGTTTACTGCATAATTCACTGTGTTCCTTCATCAATTTGTTTGTTTATATAATATAGGGGTGTTGTGCGATTAAAATTTTAATCTAATTAATTACAAGCTCTCTGATTAATTAATCTAGATTAATTGCACACATTTTTGCTACGAAAGTATTTAAAAATGAATTTTATGAATAAACATTACAGACTTTCAGCATCTCTTTTATTTAATAAATGCTTCTGCACTGAAATATATATTCTATTTAAATGAGAATATGTATAGATAGATCTTCAGAGGTGCATAGAGCCAGTTTATACAGTCAGGTTCTAATACTGAGAAATGCTATTCTGAAGCAGGATTCTTTAACGATTCATGCTACCTCGTCCAAAAATGCTACCATAGTGCAAATCGACAACAAAGTCTATCGATGCAAGCTTACCTGTAGAAAAATGGCACGGATCGGGCACTGACACCTCCCTTGAAGCTTTTACAGCCGCCAGTGTCCTGGGGTAGCACAGATTTACCAGCCTGGCACTGGATCCCAAAACTATGGAATTGCGCAGAAGGACACGGTAGCACATCTTGATGGGTAGCATGTTTCGACAGAACATCCGACCGGGTTAAAGTCACGTGGTGCGATTAATCAGCGTTAATTTTTAAGTATTTTAATTTTCAAGCATTTTTAGTATTTAACGCGTTAATTAGACACAATCATTTAAATTTTCATATATATAAGTAAATAATAAGCAAGTAAAAATATCTTTACTTCTTTCTGTTTCCTGTCTAATCTCATTTGGTTTACTGGACCATATTGTGGTGCATTAAAACAGTAACCTGCCTCATCACCACATCTTTGACTTTCGGTCCGTTAACCCCCCGGCTGAGCGGTAAATCAACCAGATCTGCAGTGCTGGATCTCAGAGAACCATTTGGGTCATTTAGAGACTGTCCATAATGCATGATGAGGCTAATCCATTTAATAACAGGAGGTCTTAAAGAGACTGAACTCCACTGGAATGAGAAGCAGTGGTGCTGAGACGTTTCCACATGGTTAATGGATCTTCACTGTCTGTTCAGTGATCAGCCAATATACCTCCTCTCTCTGTGCTGGGAGAGAAATGTGAGGGTATTTTCTGTGCACGTGAGTTCTAGTAGTTTTATAGTGTGGAGTAAAGGGAGTGCGTGAGGGTCTGTGCAGTGATGTCACTTCCCCTTCTCTGGCTTTATAAAGCAGGTGCGGTTGCGGTAAGTTAGTAGAAGAGGAACTCGATCCGCAGCAGCAGCAGCTCCTTCAGTGCAGCCTGCGTTTAAAGCATGCGTCCATAAACCTGCCTCACTCATTCGTGTATTGATATTTCTTTCCACTTTTCACTCGTCCGGCAGACAGAGGAGGTCCAGCATCCAGTCCTTAGGTTCTTCTCTTCAGAGGCAGGTCTGGTCCGTGGTTCTCTCCTCTCCTCAGAGATGGTCGTGCGGGGATGGCTCCTGTTAGTGATTCTGGCCAAGTGTGGTGAGTACAGACACGCTGCTGGTCTCGTTAAACACGCTCGAGAGGTTTACTGTCCTTCTGGAGTCAGCACCAAGGACAGCGACAAGATCCAGAGCTCTCCGCTATATACTTTTATACATACATATATGTATATATATATATGTGCGTGTGTGTGTGTGTGTGTGTGTGTGTTTGTGTGTGTGTGTGTGTGTGTGTGTAATATACACATACATAATTATTTACATTTACATATATATTATATATATTATATATATTTACCTAGGGTTCCAGTTCAGGTTATGTGCTCACAGAGCATTTACAGCAATCGTTTCTTTTATGCTGCACTTTTGATAATGTCCTAGTTGTAATTATTTATTTATTTATATATTTATTTCCATCTCTCTTACTGCCCACAACATTTTGTGTATATAGAATAGTGTATTTAGAACAGAATATTTTTGACTTTATCACATACTTTATGTTGTCTGTGTCTTTGTGTGTCTGTGCAGTCATTGGTAGTAGTAGCCTAGTGGATAAAACACTTGACTGTGAACTCGATGACCACATGGTTGCAGGTTCAAAACCCCACTTTCTACCACTGTGTCCTTGAGCAAGACGCTTAGTTGCTCCAGGGAAGCTGTCCCTGTAGCTAATAATTGTAAGTCACTGTGGATAAGGGTGTCTGCCAAACGCCATACATGTAAATATTGCAAAAGCAATTTCCTCCAGGATCAATTAAGTTTTCTGTTTCTGAACTGAATCCATGAATATGGACTCACTGATGATCATTTTCTATGTTTCTAGTTTCCTCAATGCCTGCGTCGATCACAGACATGGATAATGGGGATGTCCAGGTAAGACCCTGCACCCTCAACTCCACTTGAAAACATGAACCAAGTGGGCTGTTTCACTTACAAATGGAACTGTGGGCTGTTTCACTTACAAGTGTGAACATTAATCAAAGCTCATCACTGTCAGAGCAAAACCTCAGAACCTCCAAAAACCTCCTTAAGGTATAATGGAAGTTATTGTAAAAATGTCAGGTGACAGTTTATGTGGAGGGTCCTCTGCAGATGCTTTGCAGATGTTCAGCTTGTCTTTAATTAATGTCCAACTAAATGTTTGTATAAAACAAAGGTCACAATGTGAGCACACATCTGTAACGAGCAAAACAGACAATGAGAAACAGAGATAAAAGTAAGAAACTATATATATATATATATCCTAATCCTAAACATAATGCAGTTGACAATCCATTGAGTTTATCCATCAAAATAAAGTGTAACCAAACATTGTTTTGCAATTCATTTTGGACCTTTTCTGGTAGACCGTTCTATATGAAAGTTTGACTCAACACATATGGAGAGAGTTTTTTTTCCAACAGAAATGATAAGCTAGTGATGTATGGATCCAACATACAGCAATTAGATCAGTCAGTATGAGAAATGTGCACAGTTCAAAATGAAAGTGGCTGTATGATCACTTTTAGGTGAATTATGGTCATTATTTTAATGCTGGATTTAAAAGTAGCCCACTCTCAGTGTTTGGACAAGATTCTATCTGGAGGGGTTCTGGCTCAGGACTAACATTCTGTGTGTCTTATTCTGGGTCTGTGTGGGCTGTTTCTCAGTGTGACTCAACGACATGGCTTCAGTAAAGTGACAGCTGGTCTCAGGAGTGGTTTATATTTTATTATTCCTCACTAGTAGCTGAAAGTAGAACAGAGCACAAACCAAGCATCTGAACAGTAGTGTTTTCATGAAGACGAACATGCATTTGAGGATACGAATGGGGGTGTTTGCCCCCTTTGCTGCAGTAACAGCCTTTACTCATCTGGAAAGGTGCTGGAACATTGCCTTGAGAATTTGTTTGCATTCAGCCACCAGGGCATTAGTGAGGTCTACTACAATCCCAGCAAAAATGTGTTCCATGTAGTACCAAGAAAAATTCTTTGGGTGGAACCCTTTTTGGTGCCATATAAATTTTTAAAGGACCTTAAAAATAACAACAAATCTTCTGTACTAAACTCAGAGGCAGCTATGTTCAGTGTGACAGAGGAACATTTCGTACACTGACAACTTATATAAAGTTCTAAAATTGAAAACCAGTACAATGATAGGATTTTCATTCAAATTTGAAATTTCTGTTGATAAAAATAGTAATTGTGTGTTAAAAACCCTTGATTTGAACTGATAAAATTAAATGGTAAAAATCCACATTTTAGCCAAATTACTTAATTGCTTTGAAGACTTTCTTCGGATTTGTGCTCACAGAATTTCAGATTACACACAGATCAAAGAAAATTCAGACCACATTAAATATATGATCCAATACTGGTGCTCCCTGAAAAAAGAGATGCTCTAAATGAATTTGATTCAAATTCTTATCTCATTTACATAAGAATAAAAAGATTCAGGTTACCACTATTTACACATTTATAAATGTAGTATATAACATTTACTAGATTTGACCTTGCCCTTTAGTGTGTTTACCTTTGGAAATGGAAAAGTGATACCTTTTAATCATGTGGAAGTGATGTACCTTAATGCACCTTTCTGAGTTCTGTTTGCAGCAAGTGAAAAAAACTTCGTGCCTGTGTGTGTGTGTGTGTGTGTGTGTGTGTGTGTGTGTGTGTGTGTGTGTGTGTGTCTGTGTAAGTCCCTCTGTTATGATCCATTAGAAAAGAGAACATTTTACTCTGCACTTTTGCTCTTATATTAAATTGCATGCTGGACAGCCTGGCCTCTTTTCAGTAAATCGATTGTGCCATTTCAGCAGACCGGCCGTGGCATTAGTGCGAGTGTGAGGCTTGCAGTAATGAGAGATACGTGTTTGTCATTGGGAGAACATGACTGATCTCTCAGAAGGAAATGAGGAGGGTAGGACGAGACAGAACAACGACGGGCAATGAAAGTGACATGAAAGACAGTATGGCTGGTGCAATATTATCTAAACAGACACTCTGAGACATGATCTGAGCATTGCTGTATCATACAGAAAGAGTCCTACTCTTTCTCTGGAATGCACAAGAGTTCACTCATCAGCAAAGGCCACAAATTATACTTTAATCTCTTGTGGAAATGGTGATATGGATCACTGGCCTGCAATGAGTGCATTCAAGTCTTTAAGTGTAGTCCATTTTATTTCACAAACACATCTATATAATTAGAATGCATCAAATTCAAAGTGAAGCGCAGCTGCTTCATGTGCTTTATACACTTTAAAGGTCTGTGATATTATATCCATTAGTTCATAAGGTACATATTAAATTGCTGAAGTTAAAATGAGAATCATGACCAAATAGCATATATTGAGTGAAGATCCTTCGCATATGTCTATGTTTTTTACTGATTGTTTCTTGTATTGATTTAATTGATTTAGAAACATGTCCTTTGTGGTAAACTGCAAAATATGTACCTTGGTAAACAATGAGTCTTTCTTTTTAATAGAAATAATGCAGATATGATTGTTTGTCTGAAGGAATAATTCAGGCAAAGTTGCTTATTTCAAGAAGCAGTGCAAATAACTTTCCTTATTTCATAAAATACTGCTAATAATTGTGCCTGTTTTAAGAAGTGTTGCAGTTCTTAAAACACGCTCCTAGTAAGAAATATCAGACATGTTGATTAGATTTGATATGATCTTACTTACACAGATATATCTTTTTTGAAGTGTAATAATATTTGTAATAATATTTAATATTTTGACTGTTTTTGTTTATAGTCTGGACTCCTCTTGGTGCTTTTTCTGACTGAATTTTTAGTTTTTTGCTTTTTCCTAATGATTTTCCATTTAATGGGACATTTGGGAGAGATTGGAGTTTGTGAGGAAAAAATGAAGAAACTGAAGAAAACGTGGCAGTGGACAAATTGCACTTGAAGTGAACTCAATGTGGCGATCCATTATGTGGCTTTTGTGCAGTCATTGTGTTTTCTGTCGTTCCGTAGGTGATGAAGTGCATAGTGGAGGTGCTCACGGATGTTCTGTCCAAACCACATTCCATCCCAGTGTCTCAGCAGTGCCTGCAGACTCTCAGGACTGGTGAGTTTTGTGCAGTAAATGAATGTGCCCACAGGATTAGAAAAGTTTCATTTCAGCAATCAACAGCCTCCACTCTTCTGGGAGGGCTTTACACTAGATGTTGGAACATTGGTGTGGGTATTTTATTGCATTCAGCCACAGGAGCATTAGTGAGGTCAGGTCCTGATGTTGGATGATTAGTTTTGGAGCTCCATCACACCAGAGAATACAGTTCTGCTGGTGCGGCGGGAGTTATAGCCCATTATTCGGCTCTTGGCACTGAGCATGGTGACTTTAGGGTACTGTGTGACTGCTCCACAGTCTCATTCTACTGGAAGTGTGGAGATTATAAGAGCTGTATGTGCAAAATTAAACACCTCTGTCAGCAGCTTAAGGTAGCTATTTCGCTAATTATAAGACGTCTGCTTACTTTTGGACATGTAATGTATGTGCTGGTAGACAACAATACTAAAATGGGTTCTTTGAAGTGATTCCCCTTTCGTTTTCTTCTTCTTCTTCTTCTTCTAATTATTATTATTATTATTATTATTATTATTATTATTGTTGTTGTTGTTGTTGTTGTTGTTGTTATTGTTATTATTACAAAAGAGAACAACAAATGTTCTCTGAACAAAGGGTGTTCTTTGAAGAACAGTCCACTAAGGTTTGTTATGCAACCAAAAGTGGTTCTTTCATGGCATGACTCCAATAACCCTTTTTGGCCACCTTTTTTTATGTGAGTGCAGATTATAGCATATTTAACATAGACACATTATCTTGAGTCACTCAAAAAAAATGTATCTCCATTTTTGTTGGTTTTTTTTTTACTCATTTTGGAAAAATAAGAAAGGCCTAGTAGTATGTTTATGACTGTGGTGAGAGAGAACATGCCGGCAATTGGTGTGAGAGAGGAAGATGCAGAGGACAGAAGGAAATGGAGACGGTTGATCCGCAGTGGTGACTTCTAATCAGGAGAAGTTGAAATTAGAAGGAGAAGATTTTGGAAAAAATTAACTTTACATTAAGTGAAGTTAAGAAAGTTTTCTGTGTCCTGTAAAGTCAATATTTTGGAGATACAAGCTTTTATTTGGTCAGCACTGATGCACTGATTGTGCTGTCCAGGATGTTCACTCTTATCCATACTGTTTCTCTGACCTTCCTAATGTAATCGATGATTGCTTATATGTGCCCCATGGCTGCACGCAGCTCTGAGTGTAAAATTAATAGCTTAAGGAAATTAATGGCCTTAACACAAGAGCAGTCACGAGAGCACAATGCTGAATAGATACAGCCAGTCCTGCACGATTCAGTTACGGAGCCCAGCCTGTCTTGCCTTGACACTGAGTTAGAAAATCAATCACTGCATTAGCAGAATGTCTACTGTTACGGGGACAGAGCTTACTGTGGAGAAATGAAACACCAGGGCGGGAGAAGCAGGACAAGGGCAGGGCCGAGAGAGTGGGGAGCTGTGATGGAGAGAGAAATCTCTTTAGGAATATGAGCTGTCACACTTTGTAGGTCAGCAATAAATGGAAAAGGCTTGACTCTGGTTTAATTCAGCAGACATTCTCTCTTGCCCTCTCTCCCTCTTTATCTATCTATCTATCTATCTATCTATCTATCTATCTATCTATCTATCTATCTATCTATCTATCTATC
>JBBJLS010000039.1:11105208-11120872 GCA_037577275.1 Bryconaethiops microstoma
ATCATTACCTTATTACAAAACATATTCTGGTTTGTTTAACTCTTTTTTTGTTTACTGCATAATTCCATGTGTTCCTTTCCATTCATCATTCTCTTTGTTTTCAGTATTAATCTACAATATAGAAAATAATAAAAACAAAGAAAAAACATTGAATGAGAAGGTGTGTCCAAACTTTTGGCTGGTAGTATATACATTCATATACATATAAAAGTTACATTTTTCAATGTAATGTATTAGGTTAATCAGTTATGTAAATAAGGATGAATAATTGTCTGATGGAAATTGTAATGGCAATAGTAATAATAATAATAAGAAGAATAATAACAACTCTGGACAGGCAGTATATTATTACCACACTGCCTCATGTTCATATTTTCAGATACTCAGGAATCACATGAGGATCAATGCCAAGTTCTGAAACGAGGGCGGATAAAGCAGCAGCTACAGATATACATTGTCTTAGGTTGAGTCTGTGGCTACCCACATTTATATTCCCTGTCCCCTCATCCCAAATCCCTCCTTCCCTCCGAAAATCCATTAGTCTCATCATGCGCGCAGCCATCTGAGTTTTGCTCAAATGCCTCGTGTACTTTCCATTCACCTGCCTTCTTTAGAGTGTTTTAGATCCCCGAGACGGAGGAAATTGAACCGAACTGAATTAGGGAGTTTAAAAGGGAACACAAAAGAAAGTGCATTCATTGAAAAGCCTTCTTTCAGATTTATGAATAGCTCATGAAATACTTGGATTGTTACTGTCATTGTCCTAAGGATGGAAAACGACAGTGCTCGCGCTCTTTATTTTGGGCAGAGCAAAAAAGAAAGGAAAAGGGAAAGAAAACCATACGTTCCATACTTTTAATCCGATCGTGCTTTCTGTCACACACAAAAAGGGTCCAGGTCAGTTTGGATTCCATTTAGCTCAGGAGTATTATGGAGGAATAAATTCACAGTGTGTCCTTGGCTTCTGTACTCTTCCACCGCAGTCGACCACACACGCCACTACCCAGGACTGTGTGTGTGACATTTCCAGCAATGTACACAAACATTGCATGGTGATAACGCCACGCGTAAATAGTCAGAAAAGGGTCTAAAAAGCATAAACCCTTAGTTTTCTTTTTTTTACCATTTGAATGGATGTAAAAAGCAAGCTGCTTTTTACATCCATTCCTTTAAGTGACTTTAACAACAGGAACAGTTTGAGTGTATCATTCTCCTATGGTTCAGTCTGTATAAAATGGACTGTGATTCCTATTATTCAGCTAGTATGAATGCATCACTGTCCAAACTGTCTCATCCGTGCTCCGCCACAAATGTGTTCTTTTGTAGCCACGGCTGTGAGGTGAAATCAAGGTCGAAATACGTGGGGTCTTGGAGGGTCCCCTAATGCCAAAACACCAAAATTTAGAGGGGTCTGATTGAAAAGAACATTTGCATGAGATAAAAGACTCATCATCTCACTCCATCTCTTCCACCACAAATGTTTTATTTTCTCAACCCCATAAAACACCACCAACAAGAATTTTGTCAAAAGGTATTTTGTGCAGTAGTCTTGACATATATAACCTGTAATGTGAAATTGCAGCACACTTCTCAGTTCTCTTGTCAAGTTTAGAGTGTATAATTTCAGATTTTTTGTTGTTGTTGTTAGTTGTTGTTGTTAATGTTAAAAGGTAATACTGACCTGGTGGGAAATTGAAACTAGGCAGAATAGAAACCACAATTTTAATCACCTACAGGTGTAGGATTTGTACCCTCTTTCTGCAGCCACCCTAGTGATCATGCTCCTGGCAGAGTGGAAAAATATTTAATTTATTACAATTAAATGAAATTTAAATAAAACATTTTTTTGTTTTCTGTTATCGGATTTACTGGGACACTGTTGGCTCTGAACTGTTGTGACTCTATGTTGAGCTGCTAGAGAGAAATGAGGGGAAAAACGAGAAGGGTGAGTACAAACTGGCATGAAAGCAAATCATTATTCACCATGAAGGTGGTTGTGCTGAGGAAAAACAGACTATTGATACAAGACAAAATAGTATTTATCCACAAAAAACTCATTAAGTTGAGAATGCACTACAGTTACCCATTCGGTTGAACTGGATTGCATTCTATAAAGCTTGTCCAGTGTTACAAGATGTGTGGGCGGAGCCCAGATCATTACTTGTTTTATTGCTTGTTTTATTTGGATGGTTTTTGGGCCATATATCTCCTTACAATTCTCCAGTTTCTGTGGAATGAATGTCATTTATACTCTGATTTACTGCAAGCCGACACAGTAGAAATGCAACAGAATAAATCTATAGCCAGGAAAAGCAAAAAACCTCCAGTATTCCCTTCAATGTATTTGCGAATGGTGTTTTTCTTTCCCTCAGTGTCATTAAGAAGTTCTGAATTTTACATGGAATATCCATTAATCCTATTTAACGTAGTTGTGGCTAAAGATCCCTAAGATATTTTTGCAGTGAGCCTGGTGTGTGTGAAGCCTACAGTAAGCCACTCAGATGGTGCCATGGCTGTGTGGAATGTTCTGGAAGCTGCTGTGTGTGTGCGCTGGGTCTCCATGCGGCTCTACAGCTAGTCAGGCCTAATCTCCTCCCATCTGCTGCTCCCATCACCCTGCACTGAGCCCAAACCTGCCCTGCCCCATCTGAGCACCTCCAGCCCACCATCAGCCCCTCTCTGACCTGTGTGTTGTAGTGTGTGAGTACTATAAAAAGAAAATGGATTAAAAAGGAAGATCAAAAAGTGTTTTAACTGTTTCTGTCTGAATAGAATGATGTGTTCCTTACTTCAGCTGGAATAGGAAAACATACTAGACATGTCTGTGGATTGCCATGTGCCCATGAGGATGACAATAGATGTGTACTATAAATAATAAAATGTCATTATTATTATTATTATTATTATTATTATTATTATTATTATTATTATTACTACTACTACTATTATTGTTGTTGCTGTTGTTGTTATCATTATTAAAGCAATGAACAGATTAACAGAAGTGGATAAGACGTAAAGGGTATTCTACAGATTTTTTTAAAAATTATTAAATGATTAATATGAAATTCATTTGTAGTGATTTGATGTGAAATGCTCTATTCCAATGAAACTTGAAGTGGTGGTGATAGTCCAAAAGGATATTTTCTTAAAGCTTCCTTACAGAAAAGTTTAACATGAAATTGTAATGAATACACAGTCTCATGTCTGAGACATTGCTCTACCATTGATTTGAGAAGGTTTGGGCCAAAAACATATTTTTGAATCAATTTATGGTAAAAAAAAAAAGATACCTACTGTACCACCACCAAACACTGTAGACATCATGACCATCATGTAGATACTCCTATCAACATATTTTACCAACAAGCCATTAAAAAGAATGTTTTTTAGTGTGAATGTGTGATTCCTGTTTCTCTCCAATAACAGAAATCAAGGAGCTTAAACAATCAAACCAACTAGAGTGCCAATCAAAAAGTCAACCAATCAAAATAACCTCACAAAAGGTCTGAAACAAAACAAACAGAGGATTTTTTAATACTTTTATGTTCTTGATGTCATACAGACATTTCAGAATCATCCACAGCTCATCATTCAGGGCATCATTCAGCATTTTTTATGGTGTTCCAAACCTGTTGCAGAGTGCTAGGATTCATTTCTACACTGATCTGCAACCAGATAAGAACTATATTACTGACGCATTGATTCTAAACAGTAGTGTATGATTCCTGTGTGGTTCTGAGAGAGAGAGAGAGAGAGAGAGAGAGAGAGAGAGAGAGAGAGAGTAAGAGTGAATGTGTGTGTGTGTGTGTGCGTGCGTGCGTGTGTGTGTGAGAGAGAGAGAGAGGGGCAGTAGGGGCCGTGCAGGCTTTAATGAGGCGGCTGCATATGAAGGAGCGCCATTAGCGCTGAGAGAGCGAGCAGCCTGGTGATTGCAGTGATTTGGCTGGGCTTCTCCTGACCCAAACGGCCAATCAGAACACCCAGAGAGGCTCCTTCAGTGCATGCAATCAGCAGGCAACACACTCGCACAGCCCTCTCAACAAGAGCCTCCGGCCACACTTCTAGCACACACTCTGTGCGGACATATTTCAGAGAGGGCTGCAAGACTTTGTGCCTCCATCACAGCAACACTAAAAAAGTAGATTTTCGCACTACAGAAAGACTTTTAATCATTAAACTCCCAACGTGTGTCACAAAGGCACTGCTTCAACAGTTCAGTCCATGAATTATTACAGCAGAAATCTCATTTATGCAAATTTCCCTCTGGTCGATTAGCCAAGACACATAATCTGTTCCGAGTTTGCTTCTTTAATTTTGCACAGGAGCTACAAGGCTAATGTAGCTGACAAGTAATGGAAGTGTAACCAGCAGCTTTGTGCAAACTGTCCAAATCATCACACACCTGCATCAAACCAGGTCATATTCTGAAACTATGTCATATAATGGTTTCTGACCCTGTAAGATGTCTGTTAGCACTCTCATGGAATTCTAGTGGCATGTTAGAGCTAAGCTAATGACATTGGACACTTTTTTGTTGTAGTTTTGAAGCTTGTAACAGACGTTAACCTATAAATTACATGGTATGGAGTATTTCTACCAGATATTCTTGAGAAACACTACCATACAAAGCAGGACCCAATTTGACAGCCCTTAATAATAGTAATACTAGTAATAATAATAATAATAATAATAATATTACAGCATTTCTAGAGCAACTCTTTCAGTAAAGAGTCCTTGTATTAAACTAGCTAGGCTGCTGCTCGTATTCACAGTCAGTGATGTACATAGAATTTCCAGAGGGCCTAGAGAGACTTTTTGATTGGTTGATTCCTCAGTCACCTGCTAATTATTTTGATGTTTAATCTGATGTGCTATAACTTAAGAGTATCTACACAGAAACTCAGACAAACAATTACTGGATAATTTTCCATTGTGTGATTCAGTAACTTCACCCTATCGTTTCCAGCCAAAGCTTAACACTGAAACAATGAATTAAATGCAATACTGCAGTACTCTCAGAATACTGATTTTATTGAATGAAAACTAGAAACAACAGATATGTATTTTTTGTTGCAAGAAATCATTAAAGGCCTCCGAGTAGCACCCTGTACTTTCATCCATGTTTATAAATAATAGCATGTTATTTCATGTCAGAAACCACAAAAGTAATGTGAGGTGTGAAATTACTTAACACACTGATGTGGTTTCAGGCAAGTGTGTGATGAGAGGTACACAGTGGATTGCAGTATGATGCTAACCTGCCAGATAAAAGCATCCATTACTTTATAGCTACATTAGCCTCATAGCTGTAGTCGATCTTGGCTGATCAAGTACATTTAGACTAATAGGACAATAAGTGTGTAAATTTGATTTTATGCCAAACTATCACTTCAGGGGAACCAAAGCACGAGATAAATGAAGAGTCATCAGTGCATCACGACTCCAGCGTAAATCCACAGACTGGGAATGGCAGGGACTGTCCCGTCCTGCTGTGTGATTTCTCCTGTCCCACTTCTCCATTGCTGGAGGATAAGAAGACGAGTTTGTTTCTCAAGGTGATTGCGGTGGTGATAAGGGAGTGCCTCTTATTGAGGGTGACAGCAGCGGGCCGGGCGGCAATGCTGACCGCATAACCTTGTGCTTGCGCGCCCTTCTGCAGTGGGCCTCCCCTGCCTCGCCTCAACAGGGACACAATCTGCTGGCTGGAATTACCTCGCAGCCGGAGGAAAACTAAACATGATTTCTGACCTTTACTTCTCGTGTTCAACAGTAACCTTTGGTGGTCCTCTCGCACAGCCCAGTGCGAGCGCTGAAATGAATTCCCCAACGCTGCTTTGCATGCATGTGATTAGGACTGTGTGTGTGCGGATATGTCTCAGAGTTAGGTCGACTGAGAAAATATGTAGACGTCCCTCTAAAAAGGAAATGCTCCTGTTGGATGGATTCTTTTTCTGGTGAACGGTGACTATTAGAGCTAGGCCTTCAGTTTGGGACATAAATATGAAAACATGGCAAAATAAAAGAATACCAAATGCTAATTTCTTCTTGTGCTCCTCAGGGATTCTGGCTGCTGATCGTATTCACAGTCAGTGATGTATCTCGAGCCTTCACTATAGGCCAGTAGTGACGTTTTGTTTTCCCTCCCAAAATTGGTCGCACTCACTGTAAAACAAAAGGTGACTGGTTGATTCCACCTTCAGCTCCAAGTTATATTGGTGGTCACAGTCTCATGATAGGTCTTCAGTCTAGTGCCTGAAAGCCATACCTACAGAAGAGCTTACTTAAAAATCTGACTTCACATTGCAGTTCAACTTGGAATGTCAATGCACAGCATGTACACCAAAACTGAATCAACTGTTTCCAAAGGAGAGATTAACCATACAATCCCCCAAACCATCTGATCTAATCCCTCCCTAAGGAATGCTACAAAACTGCAGAGCCCCTGGGTACTTGCCAACAGTTCACATTCAAGTCATAGTACCTGTCTCTGCTTTGTATGAAACATCTACACTTCTCGGAGTCCCCAGGCATGTGAGTTTTTCTACCATGTGGCCCAGTGCTGGCCCTTGAATGGGGATTAGCACAACCTTATCCTTCTCATTCTGTTCCAAGTAGCCTTGTATTTACACCCGGCCGAATGCAATCTAAGCAAGCAATCTACACTTTCGTTCTACCCGGGGAAAAAATACAGTGCTTCCACCATGCTGCCCCCTCATTTGCCCTCTTCCACAGCCAATACTGTGGAGTGCAGCAGAGCGACACAGCATAGCAACTAAGCCATATGAACATAGAGTCTTTACGAGGCTTTTCAAAGATAAATGGTCCACATCTAAAGTAATCTAACTTTATCAGTAAATCTATAGCATCAACAATATCAGATACACTTGACTCCTAACCTCATTTCTAATTTCCTACCACCTCAAGAATCTGCATTGTGCACTTTTCATTACTCTTATACTATCTGCCTTGCTGGCCAGTTTGCTACAGTTGCTAATGAATGCAATTATCCTACAACGCTAAATATACACAGTTTTATTCTCTGCACCCACAGCACGCAAAACAGTGATGCATGATATGCCTGAGTAAGCTGAAAGAGCATTTATATTATATAAATAGGATATATGGCCTATAGCTTCTTACATATACATTATAAATGTAGAACATTGTTATTAAATATTATAACATGTTGCCTCACCTTGTGTTTGTGCCTTGTCTGTCTAATTTTAATGTTTCCCAAGTGCTTTTTGTTACTCTTGTTATTCCTTGTCTCCACCCAATCCCTGAATCCCTATTATTCTGTTCAGCTGTGCGTAGTTTGAGACCCCTCCTACTCCCAAATGTTATAAATACCAAAGTGTAAAGTTGTGTGTTGGTCCTGTGATTATACTCCTCACTATGTAAATTGTCATGCGTTTTTTCGTGTTTTATTTCTTTGTGTGGTTTCATATGATAACTCATTTAAAACTCGCACATACATCCTGCCTCCAAAGCCTCAATTTCTGACAGTTACATAGACACATAGGCATATAAATGTGTGCGTTTGTATGTTTGCGTGTGATATATTATTACATAAAGATATTTACATATATATTATGCATGCGGCATGACAAGATATAAAAAACAAACATATAGGTCCTCTCTGCTTCCCCTGTCTACCCTGTTTCTTCTCATTGCCACATCTGAGTGAGCTTTAGCAATCCCATCCTGGATCCTTCAGACTACTGCTAATACACAAACACCGCAGAGAGCAGCCGAGCCTCAGCCGGGAGGGAAGTGAACCGACACACTTAAGTGTGTGCAGTAGAAGTGCAATGAAACATCACAAACTGTTTAGTGCTGAAAAAAAAACTGTGAATGTATTTGAATTGACTTTTGAAGCAGCACTGGTGTAAAAATTGGAAAAAGATGTGGTTCACACTAAAACCTGATCATCTTATTTGGTTGAGGGACACAGTGCCCTGCACATGGTATGCATTGTGAGTTGGCTACATGGACCAGTGGTCTCACTGGCAAGCGACAATGGGACATTTGTAGTTGATAAATCGCTGAATACAAATGTATTTATTCCAATTAGATCAATGGAAAATGAGAAATAGTGCTGCATTTGTCTCTGTTTACGAAACATCATCTGTTCACTCTGAATAGCGTACTTGAATTTTGACCACGTCCCATAAGCCGCACTTAAACCATGCTTTCTTTTTGACAGCCAACCTTCAGACTACAGAGACCTACATGAAATGCTGGAATTGGACTACTACCAGGATGATGGACAGACAGATAGACAGACAGACAAGTACTCTAAGAGGGAAAATTAAGACATGAAAACCTGCCTTTTGGACTTAATAAAAAAAAACAGAGGGGAAGGTAAGTATTCGGGGGCATCTGTACAAGGGGGGCTGGCATAAGGAGGCTGGAAATCAAAGGGTCTAAAGCTGATTTATCCTCTGTTAGGGCTCAAAGGCCTCCAAGGGGCATTGAACAGCCCTTCAAAAAGCAATAGCAACCACCTTTATATCCAGCCAGTGCCAGTCATCAGCCTTGCCTCTGAAGTAAAATCAATCTGTTTCATATCAGAGCAGCAGGGGATAGACAGGCAGGGAGAGGGAAAGTGTGAGAGAAAGAGAGAGAGAGAGAGAGACAGTGTGTGTGAGGAGAGAGAGAGAGAGAGAGGGAGAGAGAGAGAGGGAGTGAGGGAGGGAGAGAGAGAGAGGGAGAGAGAGAGAGAGAGGGAGAGAGAGTGAGGGAGTATACATTCTTCAGAGCAAGGATAGAAGTGTTCAATAAACATATGTCATCTAGAGAGCTGTGAAGCAAAACATGGATGGTGCATCTGAAATCAGGAATAAGCTTTCATTTTAATTTTCGAGTTTCAAGTTGCCACACACTTGCAACAGTTTCAGCATTTCTTTCTGAGAAAAAAAAAAAACACTTATCCACCAGTTCTATCGCCTTCCTCAGCAAAATAATTTCCTCGGTAGAATAGCAACCAAGCCGTATATTCCAACTGCATCAAGTGTGTAGACACGATAATTGCATGCTACCGACAACAGAAATATTACCACGCGTTAAGGCGTCCTCATAAATTCAAGGTTGCAACCTGTCATCATTCGGTGTACTTTTAATGATAATGCACCACCGTCCTAATTTACCCAGGCAGTGCGTCAACCAGATGACCCACCGAGGAGATCTTTATGCATGTGAACAGCGGAGACGGCCCACTATAATAAGGAAAATAGAATTGAGAAGGACAATTTAATCACATTATCTTTGCAGTCTTAATAACCAGAGACAGACGGTCCACGTGGACTAAGGTTTCTAAAGGTTTAGATGGGGGCCCTCTGAGAAGACATGATTGGACTTCTTTTTTCCTCAAACAGGTGCAGTGACCTTTTAACCACTTAATGAGATTAAGAGAGTAATTAGAATCAGAAGTATCAAGGGTTCCACCAGCCAAGCTTCTGTAACCCTAGAGACCAACCACTGTCCATCCCTGGTGCCATCTCGCCATTAATACAAGAGCCATAATTAAGTTCTTCGGTATGGATCCTCCTCCACCTTGGAGAGTGGAGCGTATGCCCATGAAGAACGAATACAATTGCACCAAGTCAACCAGCCCCTCTGCACTTGCATCAGGTTGGCTTCTGCAGGATGAGGCTGGGGATAGTTAGAAATCGGCCCAAACCGTTAAAGTCACATTGGTGTTAGATTGCTCCTGAGGTGCTACTCTGACCTGTTCATTTAAGATGATGTGTAACTATTGGGTCTGGCCTAAGCATGCTCTCCATCTCCAGCAGGATCACCAGGAGTCAGGCAATAAGGGGGCCTGAGGACGGCCAAGGGGAGCCTTGGGAGTGCTAAAACCGGCCACTTGCAGGGAAGTCCAAAGACAGCTGAGTGTCGTGGTTAATGCGAACACACACCTCCACAATGGCAAAATCAATGAAGCTTTATGGGGCATCAATCTCCACAGAGCAAGACCCGCCTGTCTACTGCTGGGATGGACCATTTGGGGCCAAATTGGGAGCCCTTTCAGAAAAACACAGGAAGCTTTTCTTCCCTCAGAATGGTGGAACGGTCCAGGACATGTTGCTAGCTGCCATGTTCTTTCAATTCATCAGCAGAAAACTGGATCTCGGCACCCTCTCAAGAGAACAACAGAGTGCCAGCAGAACACCACTTAAAGCAAGCCTCTCGTTCACACCTTGTCGCAGCAGATAAATCCACCAAGTAGGGCTGCACAATATATCGTCCCTCAATCACTACTGCAATGCTGGCCTTTGTAGGGACATTGCCAAGGCTCACACTATATAAATAAACCTTCAGTTAAATTCATGGGTTAATTTCCCAGACATTAATCCCAGTCTTGGATGACATTTTCCCTTCAGTGGAGAATCTCCATTCAGAATTCTGTGCAGCAGAGTTTTAACCAGGCATAAAATTTTGGTCTGAACCCAAATACAGTCCAAGAGCTTTCTGTCTGACCTTGACCTGACACACAACATCAGATTTAAAGTACTAACCTAACCTGAGCCCCCAAATAAATTCTCCCATCCTGACATGAACCACATCAACAGGTTTTGAGTTTAAGAAAATTCTATTAAGAATCAATCCTGCTGTATTTATTAAGCAATGATTTCGAACATCTCAAACATTGGTAATGGATAAACTTTCCATACTGCGCTGTTCTCATGCTGTGTGGTGCTGACAGCCAGTAACAAAATGTTCTCCTTCATCTGATTAATTTTCTCATGAGCGTGGGCCTTGTGTTCCTTGGTGTTAAATTTTATCGCCACTACAAGGTGCCAGATTAAAACTGTTTCAAAGTAACAAAAGTGGGAAGGAAGAATAAAGTCAGAAGGAAAAAATGAAGCAGAAGAAATGCAAAGCTTGCAACATATTCAGAAATATTCAGAGTACTCCAGGATGAGGCTTAATCCCTGTCTAGGAAACTGAATATCTTATTGCTTGCATTGAGCATCTTGACAAATTTTTACATGGTCCAAGATTAATTTCTGTCTATTGTGGGTGATTAATGGCCTTACCTCACATCCATTCAAGAACTGTGGTCAAAATAATGCGAGATTGTATTCAACCATATCACATTAATGGTTTCAGGCACACTGCAGCCACAATAGACAGCAATATTGATTGCAGTATGGTATACATATTATGCAGCCCTGCTATCGACACAAGAGCTGTATACACCATCCCATCATGCAGATCCACGTATAATAAAAACCGGATCACATGGAAGAGATCAAAGGAGAGTGAATTAAGGGTGAGTAAATGAAGGTCTTGGCAAAGAACCTGCAATATAATTGATTGTTTGGCAAGCTGTGCATCCTCCTCCACCCAACCCACTCCTCATCCTGATGGCGTTTACACCTCTTGTTTACAATATACCCCCTCCGCTTGACCAGACATCTAGTTGGGAGTTCGGGGGCCCAGGGCTGCCGTCCCAATATCCCAGCTAATTACTTTTTAATTTACAGTGTGTCGTTAATGGGCTTGGCAGGGGGAGCAAGGTTAGACAGGCAGCAGAAGCCACTTCCTTTCCGTTCAGTAAAAGCGCGTCCTCCTTAATTAAAATGAATACTCTGGACATCCATCAGACAGACAGAGAGTGAGTGAACGGGTGTGAAAGGAGAACGAGGGGGAAAGAGAGGTGGGGGGGTGGTCTGCGTGAAACATAGCAACATTTTTTTCAAAAAGCATGAGAAAAAAATTGAAGACAACTACCTCCACGGCTCTCGCTGTCGGCCGGCTTCACCTGGATGGGACGAGTCATCTGTGAAGAAACAAGGAAAAGAAGGAAGGAAGGCTGAGGTTAGTTCTGGCATTTGCTAACAAAAGAGGCCAACAGTCTCCAACGTGTCAAGCAACTCTCCAGCGTCAAGACCACCTAAAGGCAGCATGGGTTTGTGGGCCTGCTCTACAGCAAAGCAAGGAGAAGAAAAAGAAGAAAGAAACCCAACCCAGAAGGTGTACACGGTCCAAATTGCAAAGTTTTCTCTGTTTATACTGCCATGCGTGCTCGGGAGCAGTGTGGCAGTAATGGTGAGGGTGAAGTGAAATGCAACAACAATAAAAGTGGAGGCCGTCTCAGGAGAGGGGGAGATCAATGCGGTCCTATTGATCCCTGGCCCTTAGGCTGTGGAGAGTGTCTGGCAGCGAAGGATTCTGTGGTTAGGAGGGCTCACAGTAATCCACTAGAACCTGATAAGAATGACATTTGCTGGATTAGAAACCTCTGTCACTACAGTCTTTGTGTCCCATATTTTTCTTCCCAGTATTTCTATACCTTGATCTCTTTCTTTCTTTTTTCATCACTCTTGTTCACTCCTAGTGCAAAAACCAAAGCAAACAGGAGCAAAAAAAAAAAAAAACTTCTGACCCTTTGTCAAAAACCTTAAAAGCTTTTACTTTAGGATAAATGCATAGTAATACATATATTCAAAAAGACTAAATAAGAACCCAAGAAGGGTGAAAATTTAAAAAAAAAACTGGTTTAAAAAACTCATCTACCATCAATCAAAAGCAATCAATAACTGCAATCAATTATTAAAGACTTCAGTGGTCTTCACTTCAGGACAAATTAATGGAAATGGATATTCTAAAGTACCTAAAGACTAAACAAAGACCCAAGAATACTGGAAACAAAAGCATCACCAGTGGTCAGTTACAAAGAATGACCTTAAAAATAAACGTTAGCTCAAGAGGAAAGATGATCATTTGGATCGTTTTGGGATTGTTAAAATGCATTAAAAAGATCAAATAACTGAACTACACAAATGACTGTCATATTTTAAAATAATTCACACATAAACCACGGCTATGCCGATGTTTAAAGGCATCTGCATGCTTCAAGAGTAATTTCAACACTTCAAGAGAAATTAGAGTGTCTTCTACCAGTTATACTAATCCTCCATCAAGTCAGGAGCTTTTAATCGATCCATAACAAATTGCTAATAGCACCACAGCAGGCTGAACTGTGATGAAGAAGGGCTAGGATTTGTAGACTTGTGCCGAGGTTTCTGAATTTGCACTCCTAACAGGCTCCTCAGCTTCCAAAACCCTTTTCTTTTTTATTACTGTAGCAGCTTCGCTCCCGCACAAACTGTGACTGCAAGATGCCCCTGAAAGCCCCTGAAAAAGGTTTGAGAGAGTCGAGGATCAACATTTTTTCTCTCCATCCAACATATTTTCTTTTACTGTCCAACTCCGAAGGCGAGCTGAAAAAGGTCAGTTTTAAAGACAGGCCAGTCCCATAAAAGCATGACTTGTTCAAGGAGAAACACCATAATGGGATTTTAAAACGGCTTAATAACATGCTGATATATGGGGGGAGAGGGCTGGGCCGGATTCATTAAGTGCTAAACGTATCCATTTTCACCTTGAGGAACTGAATAACCTTCCTCTCAGGAATTATTCCATAAATTTATCCATCGTAAATAATAACTAGCCGGGGCTAAGACTGCATGGGAGAGGGGGAAAGGGGGCGAGGGTAGGCCGTCCCAGGGCTGCGCTGCTTGTCTTGGGCTTAAAGCAGCTAACAGCTAGCATCCTGTTTCAAATAACACTGGGTTGTAAAGAGGATGAAGATGATGATTCAGCTGCATCAGTTTTAGAATGTTATGATTTAGAATGTTTGTGATTAACTATTATTAATATTATTAATTATTATTATTATTAATATTATTATTATATTTTTTGTAATATTAATGTTTTAACACTAACTTAACACTACTATCCAGTAGTGAACAGGTGTTAAGTATAATTTTGCCAGGTATATATATATATATATATATATATATATATATACACACACACACACACTTTGGACATGGAATATCATAAAGTGCTCTAATACTGTATATTGCCAGCACACACATACAGACACACACACACACGATTAACTCATGTGGTTGTCAGTGAAACCACATATATACTTGGCACTTCATAGATTACAACGAGGGTAGCCCGTTTGTAATATTTTTTCTATAAGTTATATTTCTTTTAATTGGTATTTTTAATTGGTATTAAATATGCAATAATATTGTATTTAATTTAATACACATTTTTAAAAAAAACATTTGAACATCATTTGATGGGTCACTGGATCATTTCTGAACTGAACTGAATTGATTGCTGTGAGGTAAGAGAAACAATATTTTTATCCTTTATTTTCTTTATTTCTCAGAAAAGTACTTTACTCTCCACACTTTACTTTTCATCTCAACAAATGTTGGACATAGAAAGAAAGAAATAAATCTCCAGCTCTCTGGGAAACCTTCCCATCTCTGGCAAATCACTTGCTATCAGACACAAACCGTGGTGCACATGAAGTGCCTGGCAACAGACGGAGTAGCTGTATTCATAGATACGTGGCAATACGTATGCAACACTGCAAACGCAACACACTGTAATACAGGCTGTGTCTGCTGATGAGGCTCAGGCTTCGTCCTCCACTCCACAAGCGCCTCCTCGACTTCATCAATGTGAGGAATTCTGAACTCTTTGGTCTTTGGTTTATGAGTGGTTTATGGATTATGAATGTAGAGACTACAGGCCATAAAACGCTGTTGTTATGGGCCGTTTGTTTGCGGGAGAGCACCCTGCCTCCATGTATAGAATCAGTTTATTACATTTTTCTCACCTGTAATGGCACAGACACATATCTGGCACTAATCCTGGACTACACTTGCTCCCGGGTGTATATTCTGACGTTTTCCGTGCTGAAACACACATTGTTCACCCAATCAACGAATTTATTTTTCAGCCCAAAATAAAATTCACTCAATTTTCTCATTAGCACAAATATACTCGATTAGCCAAGACTTATTTGGTGTCTGAAGCTTAGCCTGGAGCAAAAGCAGGAAGAATTAAATTAGAGTTGTTCACCTTAATATGGCAAAGGAATAAAACCTTTTAGTTCCGACCTTGCGTGTGTGCCCTTGCCCACCTAACAGATTCCACAGGTTTTCTTAAGCTAACCCAACTAAAGACAGCTAGATTTCATAAAACTTAGTTTAGTCAAAGTTCTCTCAAATCATGTCTCAGTTAAACATAACAGAATTAGTTTTTTACTCAATTTCAACCATGGAGCTGGGACACAGTCTCACCAGGCATGTTTCACTCTTAGACTTCTAGTTATGGATTGCTGTGGCATTGCTGGGGTTTAAACTCACAACCATCTGGTGCTGGTGTGAACGTTTAGACAGTTGCTCCAGTCAGGAACTTTTCAGGTTACTCAGATTTCAGTCATAGATGACTAACACACTGTATTAACATTTTGTTGTAAATGTCTTGTTTTAACTCATGGCTACATGTGGGTGTTCACTCCAGTGTCAGGACATTGTGGGTTTGTATCCCAGCGATGCCACTTCCATGCATAACTTGGAACTCAAAAAGTGCTAGGAGGGCTGATGTGATGAAAAGAGTCCCTGCTAGTTGGGAAAGTAGTTTTCGCTGCCTAACACTTGTACTGTTAACTAAGACGTTTGAGATAGAGGAACTCTATTGTCCTCAAGTTAACTGGAGTGAAGCGGTACGATCAGTTTTTCTATAATTTTCACATTTCACAGTTCCCTAGAGATGTTTGGTTCATCTTGTTTTTAAATAACATTCAACTACACACACACACACACACACATACATATATATA
>JBBJLS010000039.1:11129863-11143136 GCA_037577275.1 Bryconaethiops microstoma
TTGCCTGAGAGGCATTCTATGAGTGCCATCATCTAATGATAATTCGCTTATCTCTCAAGAGCGTCATCCCAAAATCCTTGGTGGGAAAATTCTGAATTCATACTGAGCGGATGAAGGGTGGTGGAAAGGGAGTCGCTTGAAAAATAAATATTTCTATTTATTTATAATGTTATAAATATTAGGGATGTACGCGGATACTTTAATCATGGGAAGACAGAGAACAGTTCAGTAAACCCAGATTGTACATTCTAACACAACTTCACAGTGTGATGCTTTCACTTAATTATAAGTTAGTTTATGAAAGTATACTTCACTACTAACTAAATATGAGTGCATTGCCAAGGATGCGTTATTACAGACTTGAATGAATCAGCAGAAACAATAGGGCTTTAATGCAAACTAGATTAAAGAAGATACTCTGGCTGATGCTAGTGCTTTGGAAAACAGTGAAAAAACACTCCTCAGAATTACTAACATGTTGACACATTGCCAACTGATAAAAAAAACTACTCTAGCACCCAACCACAAACATGTTATCTTATTAGGTTATTTGAGCATTATATTCCTGCAGTATGAAAAACACACTGATTTCCCTTTTGTTGTTACTATTATTTTTTTTAAATCCTGAGATCAGATAACACTGTTTTGAAATAGGACAATTTTATTAAGTGAATCACTCTCCATCTATATAATCTAATTTCAGATTTTCCCACCTCAGCCTCACTTCAGATTTTAAGATGGCGGTCCTGAGAAATACAGCATATGGCACTCTCATTAAAATGAATTTAGTATCACTTCTATCAAACATTTTCATGGTGTCAAACATTTCCATTTCCATTGTAATCTACACCAGGCACGAGTGCAGAGCTTTTCTATGAAGTGGGAAAAAAGTGAGCTGTATGACTCTTCCTCTAATGCTTGTACAGAAAGCAGTGTTTCAGTTTCAGTTTGTGTTTTTACCAGCTAACAATGTATCCTCAGCCAGGAATCGAACCCAGGACTTTCCTGCTTTGAAGCAACAGTGCTTCCTATGCAATACCATGCTGCCCACCAAAACTTCATTTAGTTGCGGTTATATACAGCAGTGCTACAATGGAGCTATGCTTTTCTTATAAACAGTTTTGTGTCATCAGGTAATAATTAATTGACACTGCAGTCAGCTTTGTCTCTGAAAGTGAGTATGGCAGTCTAGATGAACTTCCAGACAGACACTCCACCACTGTGCTGTAGACAGCTGCCAAGACAAAAACAAAAGTGGAGAAAAAACGTACTTCGTCTCACCATTTAATCTTTGCTACACTACTTCATCCACGTTCTGTTTGGAGCGCCCCCAATTCAACACACACAAACATCAGGGCACCATCACACACCCCAAAAAGGTTGAGTGGTCGGGCGAACGTTTAGGGGGTCACGTCGGAGTGATGGATTAAAATATCTGCAGCCCAGAGCCTTGTGTGGACACAGCTGCCAAGAGCGGAATGAAAGTCATTGCTCAGAGAAGGCCATTGTCCAGCCTCAAACACTGCCCTCCTGGACCACTCACCCCTCTTCATCATATTACAGGCTAGGCAAAAGAGATGGAGTGATAAGGACAAAGAAGAACATGACTTGGGTAGTGACATGATAATGAAATTCTCATTAGCGTGAAATGTTACCATATGGATATACACCTGAAATATAGATCTTACATATTATTTTAGAAAATGTAAAATATTTGAAAGTGGTGCAATAAACATGTCACTAACATATTTGTAGAACTATGTCACTAAAGCATAAATGCTGATCAGTTTCATTGTAAAACTTTTGACAAGTGAAGTGAATAATATTGATATTGGATTATCTTGTTACGATGCCGGGTAAGATTCAAGCTGAGGATCCAAGCGGCTTTGATAAGGGCCGAATTTTGATGGCTACACGACTGGGTCGGAGCATTTCCAAAACAGGAGGTCTTGTTGGGTGTTTCTGGTATGCAGTGGTCGGTACCCATCAAAAGGGGTCCAAGGAAGGACAACCAGTGAACTGGTGACACTGTCATAGACACCCAAAGCTCAATTTTGGTGTAATAAAAACACACAACTAAGCTCCATTAAAAGAAAAAGGAAAACTCCCTCACTCTGCGTATTCTTCCACCGCGCGCAACCAAACTAGTTTTCCCACCTTAGTCCGTGAGTACGATGCTAACGTAAACCAAACCACTCATGTCTCAATTCTGAGCGTTGTAAACTCGAAATGTCATATGTCGAGACAGTTGAATCTAGAGAAAGGTTGTACCCCCGTAGTTAAAATGGGCATGTGAGCAACAGTACAGACCCCACACAAAAAAAATTGAGAATTGACTGTTACCAACTGTGTTTTATCTCTGCCTTTACTCAAAAGCCAGTTTATTCAATATTTCATATAGCATGGTGTCTGGCTTCTAATAAACAAATGAAATAAATACATGTGAATTTATTGTTGTTCCAGGTATATCTGCTTTTAATACCCAAGCAGGTTTATTTGTTTATTTATTGTTTTATTTTTAGTTAGCTACTTTGTTAGTTATTATAGCTGCCATACATCTGCTGCCATTTTTTTCCTAACCTTTTTATTTCCAAACCTGCCACAAATGACTGCACAGCATTTCTCAGGGAGCCTGTAAGTCACAACAGTGTATAAATAAACTGCACAGTAAAAAGTAGCTGATTGAATCCTATTATTGTATTTTAGTCATGTTTTTACCAGTTGTTTGATCCTCCAAGTCTGTTTTTTTTTAAATCCTCACTTTAAAAAAGATCATTTATCTCAGCTGGTGTGTTTTGTTTGTTCCAACGTGTTTGTACCTCATGTCTCTTTATGTATTGTGGGAATGTCAATCTTAAATGTTATATTTTCTGCTGTTTCGCCAACTATTAGCGAATGTAAATAGACATGATAAAAAAATAAATAAAAATAAAAAGGTAAAATACCTCTGTGAGCTTAGTAATACAAGCTAAAGCCTCACGGGTATACGTCTAGAATATCTATATGGCAAATCAATTCTGTATTCCAGTTGTATATTGGAAGGCCCTCCCATACCGCGCAAACAGGACACCAGCGTGAGCCCCCAATAAAAACCAGTTACACCCTGCTGAGCTCCATCTCTTATTTCCTCTATCTCACACATTTCATTTTTGCTCTCGTTCCTTTCCGAAGCGCGGGGCGCCTTCCTCCCCCTCCTCATTTGTTCCAGCATCTTCTTCTCCCACATTTTTTTCTTTCATGCCTCTCTCTCTCTCTCTCTCTCTCTCACTCTCTCTCTCTCTTTTTTTTATTTCTCCTTTCTCTCAGCTTTTTCTCTTTCCCTTTATCTTCACTTTATACAGAATAACTGTGCGCTGGGGTGAAGATAATGAGGTTGTTCATCCAGAACTTCAAACCCGCGTCCCCACGCTCGAATCCGCCCCATTCTAAAACAAATCTAAATCCCAGAACAAATATTTTGACATTCAGGCGCACATGGCAAGACATCCGCGCACCTCATGCCTCTGATTCATCCTTGAATTTAAGACACAAAAAAAAAAAACAGGAGGAGGGAAAACAAAACCAGGAAACTACAACAACACGCAAGCTGGCGGCTTTAGGCGACATCAGTGTAAAGTGTGAAAAATCTGCTGCCTGTATAGAGTATGCCTTCCATAGCAAGGCCTGTGCTCGCTCTTTGATCCTGACACTACTGTTCAACTGAGATGAGCAGATGTGATATCTCTGTATGATGAAAAGTGAGGGGTAATTAAAACTGAGAGAGAGAGAGAGAGTCCATGCAGAGCAATGATGGAGCGAACGTGTCTTTAGCAGCAAATGCACTGTCGTGGATCATGCTAAATTGGCGGCCCAGCATATTGTGCGCACACACCTGCTAATAGCTGCAGGTTTGTAACTGTAATTGCAGTCGGAGGAAAAGCCCATGACACCATGTTACCATGCCATTTTTACCATAAAGCAGATTAATACGGGGTAATTACTGTAGCGCCGTGCTTAAACGCTGCACCACAAATCTATCACCACAATTACTCACTCCCTTCTTTTCTCAAAAGAGTTAGCCATGGGGAACGAGCTCTCTCCATTTCACTAAGCTGTTTTCCTTGAACGGCAGCTAAAAGTGAAGCCCAAATATGGTTTATTTGCCTTTTTAGTTTTGCACTGGAGCTACTCAAGTCATGGAAGCTTTTCACCACTTTTCATCGTGTGAACTGCTTGCATAAATCACATACTTGCCACGAAGCAAGTCGTTAAAGGAATAGTTCAGCCATACATTGGACTAACAACAAGTTGACACTAGTGACCAGATAGTATAATTGGAAAAATGATAATAAGTGATTATTGGCCTTCCTATATTGTTACCAGCATTAGCATTATTGACAGAACTATACCTTTAACATCAAACACACTTGCTTATGAGGTTACAGGCACTGGAAGGCAGTTTTATAGTAAAAATGTCTATAATGGACTAAAGTAAAGACCAGTATCAGACTTTAAGATAGCTGCTACTATACTATGCATTTCCAGTCTTTGTCTGTGTGTGTGTGGATTGTGACTCTATCAGAGTAATGCATTTGACACCACACAACAGGCTTCAAGATGGTTTCTACAAAGGGACAGACAATATAACAATATTTTATTGTTATCATGTCAGGATACGGATTTCTAAGCATATTGTGGAAAATGCTGCTTCAACATCTGCATGTATAATTACAAAGAGACCATAAAGAAACTTGTTGAATTGTATGCTGCGCAGCAGAGTGTGTTAAATAAAAACCACAGAAATTGGTTATAATGTGTATAATAGTTTTAAAGCACTAGTGTTATATATATATATATATATGTCCCAACTTATCAAACCCTGCTACATATCATGTCTCATTGAAATGTCTTCAGGATTTGTGTTAATATACTTTTGCTGAATCACACACCCCTAGCAGCTAGAACTTTTAGCTACATAACATTGTACTATGTAGTAACAATATGTCTTATTATGATTGAAGCTGAGCTTTTCTTAATTTTATGCATATGAGAGGCAAGTTTTGAGAGGCAACAGCCAATCAAATTATCAGGTCATGCGTTACGAAGGTGAAGGAGAAATAACCACGAAATTTGTACCCCACCTTTGATTCACTGGAGTACAGAATGAGGCCTGGACAGGGAACCTGCTTGAATAAAGTGACTGACAGTCAATGAAGTAAGAATTTTCTTCAGCAAGGCAGCACTGCTCCACTTCTTTGTTGAGGTTCGATCCGTATAATATGATGTTTCAAATTTGTGTGGGCGAATCTGATATCGGTCTTTAGTGCAAATGAAACTGCACCCTGAAAAAGACCCTCAGGCAACATCCAAATGAACTACGTGCCTCATGAACATAAAACTAAGGATGAATTCCAAATAGCCTACTCCCTAGGGCACTCTGTGGGTCATGAAATTATGGACTCTCCAGTCAAATTGTGCACTGTGTGCTAAGCAGACACCTGTGCACACCAACTCAGTTTCAAACGGCTCAGTGTTGGGTGCAGAAGCCTCTATTGTCTTCTGAGATCTTGTGCAACTCTTAAGCCACAGTCACACTAGACATTTGAATTTTACATGGCAAAATAGGCGTGACTGTGACATGTCTTATACTACACCCCTCTACTGAGTACTCGGTCAGTTGTACCGCCCCAACCCAAGTCACATTCAGCAGAGCTGAGACCAGCTCAAATGCCCAGGTCTTCTCGAAGTCTTGAGTTATTGCCATGGTACTGAGAATTTCTTGAACTACGTTTAGATTGCTTATCTGTTTTATAGGCCTCAATGGTGCTCTATTAACTGTGATATCCTTGTCTTCCCATTTGCCTGTTTTTTGACAAATTTTTGGATTGTGTGTCTTTTTATTCATGCATCTGTATCCAGCCACCCTCATTTAAACATCACAGGAGACTTTGGCTTTCACATGGATGCAGCATGTGATTGTTGAATGCTGGAAACCAGCTTTCATGAAATGCTCAAGGCCATAATAGAACAAGGCAGGGTACGAGATGAGCACAACCAGGAAATTGTTCAGCTGTGTTCCAGAATGAAGGAAATAGTGACCACCCTGCAACAGTTGAATTTGTCAGGAATTCAGCTGCATATTCAGTCTTCCAGCACCTTCAGTCCTGCCCACTTCTGTAGCCGCATTTCCTGCAGTCCAAGCGGGTGTGTGTTGACTTGCACATCCCAAGAAATCTGATGGTAACCCCACAAAATGTTAAGACTCACTGTTCACTTTTTGTACACAGTCCTCCAGGAAATACTGCGACCATCATTTCCTTACCAACAGCACGAGCTCTGGAATGGGCAACAGCAGTACAGGGGCAATGGGAAACGGAGAGCTCTTCTTACAACGACTTTGTAGCTAAGTTCAAAGCAGTGTTTGATCACCCACTGGAGGGAAAGGAGAATGGAGAAAAACTCCTTTAACAGCGCCAAAACAACCATCCCACTTTTGAGTAGGGCATTTAGAACTCTGGCTGTAACTAGTGGCTGGAATGAGCCTTCATTGTAGATGGTATTTCAATAGGGGTTAAAGAGAGGAAGTCCGAACTGAGATGGCATGCGTGAATAACAACCTTTCTCTGGATTCAATTAATACCACAGCTATTCGTCATGGCAATCTCTTAAGAGAATGAAAACGAACATGCTGAAAATATACACATCTCCCCACATCAGAGCAAGAGCCTGAGCCCATTCAAATGGACCATACACATCTATCAGCATCACAGAAATACTGACGCAATTGACTGGGTTTATGTCGCTTCTGTGGTGAAACGGGACATCTTGTCACTAAGTGTCCAAATAACCCTGTCATCCCCAACAACAAAGACATCTCTGATTTTGGGATCAGACTTGTTCATTCCTCATCTTTTTTCAACAAGCCCCTTACGATTGCTTCATCTTTCCAATTCCAACCACATTCACATTGTTTTCGCCACTCATAGACTCAAGACCCACCTAAATTGTACCCCGTGCTTATCTTCTTAAAGGTTTACCTCTGCAAAACAAAACTACATTTTGGAGAAGAAACGTTGTTGGTTGTTAAACTAGAGCTGGAGGAGTGGTGGCACTGGCTGGAGGGCACTCACATCCCTTTTCTTGTTCTCACAGATCATTAAAAACCTTGAAAATCTACGTAGATACAGTCAAAAACCACTTCTCGGGCATGGAGGGAATTCATGGGGAATCTGGGAGAAACAGTGAGTCTCACATCTGAGTACCAGCCTCAGTCTAATGGCCAGCTAAAGAGGGCAAATCAACAATAGGGTAAGATCCTGTGCAGGTATTGTCAAGAACAGCAACTGGACTGGGCTAAGTTTCTTTCTTGAATAAAAATGAAAGCATGCAGAATTCTTTAAGGCACTCTTCTACTAGTATCTCCCCTTCAGTGTGAATTAGGTTATCAACCACAGTTATTCTCATAAAATGCCAGTTCCATTGAAGCTCTAGAAGTAGTTGACTGGTTCCAGAGGGTAAAAGCTGTCTGAGAGAGTACTCTTGTCCAGATTGAGAAGGCAATGAGATGTCAGAAAGAGCAAGAATACCTCCATAGTAACCATCCTGACTACCAACCTGGAGACTCGGTGTGGTTATCCACAAGAGTCCTGTTTCTATGGCTCCCTTGCAAAAACCCAAGGATACATTTTGTGAAGACCTTAGGATGGCTCAGTCAGTTACAACACACATATCTCAGCTATATTACATGTGTTCCTCCTTATGCCAGTGGTCCCTGGTTTGTTGGCTGATCATCCAGATCATCCGGATAGTAGGGCTCCTCAGGGATGTTCCACAGGCAGATCTCAGTCCACTTCAGGAGCCACATGTCAGATGGGGTGTACTGTCACACCCTCCACCACCCCCACTCTTGTGAGTACCAGAGTACTGAGTACTGATTTGGACTTTCTGCATATAGTGGCTCAAACACTTGATCCTCACCAAGTCTCTTAAGACAAGATAGGATAAGATAACCCTTTATTAGTCGCACGGGTGGGAAATTTACAAAACTCATGAACCAGCACCCTTTTGTGCGCTGTGGGCTACTCACAGCATGATTCAAACTCGCGACTCCGATTCTTGCGGTGCAGTGTGTTAACCACTAGACCACGCAGGGGGCTTTTGAGCTATATCCAAGCGTCTGAGCCTTTCTTTAACTCACTTTTGATTGGTTATCTATTTTTTGGACTATTTCTGTTGCTTGTGTCATCAATCCAAACTCCTAAAAATTCATATTTTCCTTCTGCATGTCATCGTGCTTGTTTTTTTACTCTGATTTTTGGATTGTGTGTGTTTTGTGGGAGTATTATTAAAACTACCTGTTAATCATGTGGTAGTATCCATCACACTAATAGCATGCAAAATTGTTAAGTGTTCTGTATTTATTTGGGGCAGCTGGTGACTTTACACTAAGGCTAGTCTGGAAGATTGGCAATGGAAAAAAAAAACCTTCAGTTTATGCAAGCTAGCTAACTTGCCACAAAAAGAAACTAAATTATATCAAAAGAAACAAAACTAAATTATATCAAATAATCAGATAAGAGCAAAGTACTGCACACTAACCTGTAACAAAAATGTAGATAACTGGCATGGTTTGTGGCAGCGGGGTAATTTGTGTTCGATTAGCCACAGATCTGCAAGCTGGCTAACTTGTCTACCATTAACAGCAAAAACACAAAAGTGAACATAATTACTTCAGACAGACAAGTATTTGCCACACATGGTAGCAAAAACTATGCAACTTGCATGTTTGACAGCAGTGTGATGATTTGTGAAATGGGATGAAGCTGGTCGACTTGCCTACCACAAACAAAAAACACGAAAGTAAATGGTTTCTTATGTATTTATTACAGTCAGTGGGACACTGCTAAATGTAGTGTTTCCTCCTTTTTGGATATTCAGAGCTGATATATGAAGTGCCATCCGTTGAGAGGTGAACTCAGTCAAAGCAGCAGCATTGGTCAAAGACATGAATTTCTGTGTCAAGGTTCACCAAATTTGAACTGGATACCAAATTTCGCATGAGAAATGCATCACCCCAGATGTCTGCAGTACTGAATCACTCATCACAGCAAAACCCATCGAAACAAATGTGATTTCACTTGTGAAATTTCACAGTCAAACACATGTGCAAAACCACTCAAGCAAGGTTAATGTTACCCAACAAACTGAGGCAAACTGTCAAAGATTCAGGGATGCAGTTTGCATGTATAAGCCCTTATTATGCTTATATAACATGGTTCAAGTTCAACTAAAGATGCAAATGTAAGGCACAAAACACGTCCTGTCTGATCGACCACATGTAAGCTAAGGAGAAAATTTTAACCCTGACAGTACTTTTCTGAAATATAGAAATCCATCTAAAAAGTAGCAAGCAGGGATAGAGGGTTGGTGGGGGGGTATGGGGCAATAAGAGAAACCCTTGTCATCAGAGCTGTAATCGTTTCTCTTGTTTGGCTATTGATCGTGTGGGTGGCTGTAACTTTGCGGTATGTTCAGCCTGGGCAGGTATATGCTGCGGGAAGGCCACTCTGAGAATACTGTAGACAGAGCCACCGCTGTAATGAGCAGCCTGTAAAAATGAGCCTGCGTTGTGTTGGACTTCAGAGCAGTTCATCTCTGCAATGAATAGTTCCCAGTGGGCCAGGCGGTTAATGCCATTTATTAATAGAAGCACGTAGGCAGTACACTGGGCCTGAGCCCTCTGAGAACCCTTTATTAAGGCATCTGGATGGAGAGAAAGAGAGAGAGAGACCCACACTATTGATTGTTCAGCAGTGTGTGTGTGTGTGTGTGTGCGTGTGTGTGTGTGTGTGTGGGTGGGTGTGTATAAGGAAGGACGTCCCAAAGCATCGATAAAACTCATTTGATTGGGTAGTGACAGTGATTAAGGAAGAAAAAAGCTCGGTGCCTTGCCAATAGTAATTATCACAAGCTCTACTCTTTGCTTTTGAGCCATGGGAACAGAGATCAGAGGCCAAAGGTCGCCACAGACTAACCCCGAACGGAGCCATTGTGAAGCAGGATCAAAAAGTAATTAAAGCACTATTAGAGCTGACATTACAAACCATGAGTGAGCAAACAGCCCCAGCTGTGCATGTGTAAAGCCCAGACGTTCATGAGAACGCATGTTTACTTTACAGAGGGAATGGAGTCTAGTGGTTATTTCTACTAAAAACAAAAAGCCATGACAGAGTCTTATTTTATCTCTTGCTCTAATGATAATTGTGAATTATAATTTGAGCGTGACAAAGAAGTTTCTTAGTGATAGTCTTGTTTTAGAATCATATGAAGTCTAGCCATTTTAGACATTCATTATTATGAGATTGCTTTAGGAATATTGTATTAAGGTTTATTGTCTATTTTCACTTTATCTAGAATAAGCAAAATAAGCTTTATTTCCTAGAATAAGCTAAATTATTTACTGATATCTTAAACTGTCATTGCATAAAATTACTTACTACAATAAAAATGTCATGCAGTAAGTCACATGATCTTATCATATTCTTACACATATTCTTTTACATTTATGCAAAAGTTTGAGCAATTAACATATATTGTGCTGATTTTTCAAGCATATATAAGTACATCCTCTACAGAGAATAAACTTTAGCAGTTCTGATAGTAATGCATAAAGGAATTTAAATGTGCCTGTGTAAAATATATGACCCTTTTTATGCTTTCCAATGAGTTTTTCCAATTTGTTAAACTCGGCATGTATAGAGAAACTGTGCAACAAAATTTTCAGGGAAATGGCTCGTTTCAGATTACTGTAGAGAATGTTTACCTTTAAGTTCACTTTAAAACCTGCAGTCCATGTCACTTGACTGGGATTGTTCCATTTTTTCAACCGACTCTATTATTTTTTGCCATGCAGAAAGAAACATGATCCTTTACATCATTTGTGCCATGCTTGTCACAGCTAAACAAAAGTTGTAAGTATAGGTTTGATGCTTTTGATTTAGAATATAGGTCCCATGAAAATGAAATTGTGAATAATAATGTAATTGGGCAATTACATGTAAGTACAACACCACTTTACTAGACTTCTAAGGGCTAATTGCAAGTGTGAAATGGTCGTTTTCATTTCTTAGATGATTGCCATGAGGAGGTAACGTCAGTGAGTACTGGGGGTGTCAGTGTTCATTTTCCACCAGACAGAGAGAGCTGTATTGAGGCCTTTAATCCAGCAGAATCCAGTGTCTGGTCCTGGATTTCGTAATCACTGGTAGTTCATTAATCTTTTAATGTAATTGATTTGCCACCTAGTGTCTTACCCACTGGTGATTACGTCCAGAACCAGAAACTGAATTAAAGGTCTAGAGTTGATGATTTTTGGTTGAGAGCAGGGAAAACAAAAGGGCAGGGTGTATTCCAGGATCCAAGGCTGGTAACCACGGGTGTAAATGATGGATCTACACCAACTCCTAACACATACCCAACCCACTCAACACATAAAGCTAGTGAAATAGTATTTCTGTTCATGGAACTGTTTCTTACCTAAAGGACAAGCCACAATCAGAGATTCCAGATGAGGCAGCGGCAGAGGAGAACATGGAAAAGAAAGAGGGAGAAGAAAGTGATTAGTTTCTAACAATACCTTGTAGCAGTGGTGCAATTTTTTTTTTGCCTTTGGAATGAGATCAGAGAGTAAACGTTGGCGTTTATAGACTGTCTGAATTCTCGCAGCCAGTGTTGGCAGTAATAGCGCTTCTATACTTCTGTTCTGCTTGTCGCAGTTGGTGCCGCCACAGGTGGCAGAGTTTCAGGAAAAACACTGCAGTTAAAGCCTTTGATGTGGAGTCTCTCAAATGAGGCTTGAAAAACAGCAAGAACACAAATAATAATAAGTCAAAAAAATTAAAAAAAAACACGCTTTGTTAATGTGTTTCTGCACAGTCCGACAGAGCCTGACTCCACAGTCTCCTGCCCGTTCTCGGACCATAAAAAAAACACACTCTATGCGCATAAATATGCACTGGCACTCCACAAGCACAGACCCCCCCATTCCATACTCTGCCACGGCCATCTGCATTCAGCGGAGTCAAGCTGCGCTCGCTGCTTTCACCCTCCTCCAGTCCTCCATACATCCATGAGCCAGATCCCCGCACCCGCATCCAAGGCAACCTACACTTGGCAAACGAGACGGCAAAAAAAAAAAGCACACTTGCTTCAGCGCTGGCTCTTCCCCGCCACCAGTGCAGAAAATAGCAGGCGAGAGAGAGAGATTACTTTCATACCCCGCACTCCTGCTTAATGTTATGGAAACTGAAAAAAGGAGAGATTGTGGAAAGGCTTGGGTAATATAGTGGGACAATTCTGTGAAATATGGTCAGAAAATTGGAGGAGTGCGGCTATGTCTTGCTGCTTTCTGAGAGTATATGACCCTCAAAACGCCCCAGCTCTTTAATGCTAAACTACTCAAGCATTACTTCTCCTTTGAGAATACAGGTTCCTAAATGGCTCCTTACTTGGACATATGGTTCTAGGAAAAAACATTCACTGGTATAGAACTGGGGTAAAGGCCAGAACAGTGTGGGAAGTTCCCTGATCAAACACACCAACTAAATCTGGAAACTGCTTGTGTTGAATCAGGTGTTCGAGTTCCTCACTCCTGGGATGGAAACTTATTAATTTAGAGGGTCTTCAGACTTCAAAATGTTCCTCATATTCCATCTTTGAGTATCTACTCATTGAAAGCTTTTATTATATTTTTTCTAGAGCCAGATGCTGACAGTTTGGTACATACACTTTTTAGTGACAATAAAGTCTTCCGACATCTGGTTCCTATCAGAACAATTCTGACTTGTTACATTTTCCCAAAAGGGAGCTTTTGTATGTGGATGCTATGTAAACCTTTCAGAATAACTAGTATTGCACCATAAGTGTGATTATTGTGCACACAGCAGTTAGCAGCATTGAACAAAGTGCAAGAGTTGAAAGAAACAATGCAATAAATAGACAATATAGCAGTGTAACAGTAGACCATTAAAGGGTTAGATGCTTTTGGTTCTTGAGAGAGAGAAACAGAGAGAGAAACAGAGAGAAAGAGATAGAGAGAAACAGAAAGAGAAACAGAGAAAGAAAGAGAGAGAGAGAGAGAGAGAGAAACAGAGGGAGAAAGAGAGAGAGAGAGAGAGAGAGAGAGAAACAGAGGGAGAAAGAGAGAGAGAGAGAGAAAGAGAGAGAGAAACAGAGAGAAAGAGATAGAGAGAAACAGAAAGAGAAACAGAGAAAGAAAGAGAGAGAGAGAGAGAGA
>JBBJLS010000039.1:11152652-11162799 GCA_037577275.1 Bryconaethiops microstoma
ATTGCAAATAAGTCAATAATGTGTCATCTTACCACAGTATGATCCACACATTCAAATCCTGAAAACCAAGCACTCAAGATGGGGAAACATAATTTAAAGCCCAGTTTGCATCACTGCTGCAGCACACCAGTGACACCACTGTGGCCTTGGGAAGGCTGTAAAGGCCCTCACGAATGACTCAACATACGTCAAGCCTGGACCACGGTTTCCGCTCACAGCCACCCATTAAAGTACACACACTGTAACAAGAGGTTGAGCAATCTGATCAAAACAACTGTCCATGTACAATGTGTCCATTTTTAGCCATGGCTGTATTGCAGAAGACTGTGCATTCAAGTAGCACCTGTTTGGGGAGGGATGTACGTCCGAAGTGGGCATAATTATAAGGATTTGGCTAACGGGAGGAGGCGAGTGGTAGCTAATTGCAGTGGCTCGCGCAATCCAGCGGCTAGAACCTCAAGCCTGTAGCCCCGCCTCCTCCGGAGCCCAAGCACACGCTGCCACCACATTCAGAGAGGCACAAGACACCCACCATAATTAAACCCCCTGTTGCCAAGGCAACATGTGGCCAAAGTGAGCGTGTGTATGTGTGTGTGTGTGTGTGTGTGTGTGTGTGTGTGTGTGTGTGTGTGTAGGGCCTCATATCGCTTTTTATTAGCTGTGGCTTTAAAGAACACAAACTTTTTTTTGATAATAAGCAGATCTTAATGATTCCGATTTGCCGGTGCTGTGGCTCGCGGCCCCTGCAACGAGACCCGATATCAAAGAACCATTAAAGAGTGAGCACCTCCCCGCACTTAGCTGCTGTCTGGCTGTCGCCGTGGCCCCCTTTACAAATGATGTTATTTAGCAAATGTCTAAACCGACACCCCGCGGGATGCGGCGCTTGATGGGAGAGAATGTATAATATTACATAAAGCATTAGCGCGGTGTAGAGGCGCGATGATTGGTGTTAAGGTTTTCATTACATGAAGTGAGTAATTGCTTGTCACTCGGAGCTGGCATGTCCCACAATCATCTTCACTCGGGCGCTATCAATCAGGCGTTAAACTGCTGACGAGCCGCTGGGCTTCACTCTATAAAAAGGGGGGCCCTATGCTTTCTTATTCTGAGAGCCAGCTTGCCTCGCCCTGGAAAAGGCGACGCGAGTGCAACTGCAAGGGCTTCAAAAGGCCTTGAAGTTTGATGTTTTTACAGAAGCCAAGGCAGCTGAGCTGCTGGCTTTCCCTTAATGAGGAGATTGGCATGCGTTAAATCTGTAACAATTCAGAACATGTTTCATTCAATCTGCCTTTTTAATTTTAAAGTCAAGATTCGGGTTGATTTCGGATTTTCTACACCAAGACGAGAATAATATCTCTCATCCCTAGTGATGGTAAAAAATAACTCATTTTTATTTATTTTATTTTATTTTACATACAAAGTCAGCTGATGGGTATGCTGTTCCTTCCATTACGCCAACTATCCCGCCTCTTCCTCCCATTACACCAAATACCTGAGTGCAAAACACCCACGAGCAAATTAATAGGGGAGAATGGTGCTAAGAACGAAAAAATACATGTTTCTAATCATTCACGCAAGAACGTCCTTTAATGCTGGAAAGAAGACAAACATATTACATTATAAACAATAAAAATAATCAGCATCTTTCTTCTTTTCCACAGTAAACAGGGTGTCGACGTTACTGCAACTGAGAGCTGATTGGTTGGCAGGTAATCAAGGCACTGGTTGGCAGCTAATCAAGTGAAGCTCTGACACCATGAATACACATGAGGCACTGTTTGAAAGTCAATTACCAGAGTTCAAAAATGCTCACAGCAAACTACAATTTCACGCAAGCTCCATATAAAACCATTCACAGGATGCTACCAAGCTGGAAGGGTTAATCATGCTACTAATGCATGGACAGGTCAACAGGCTCGGAGGAGAACACGAATGGAATTCTTTTATTTTCCTCTGGGATCAATAATGTTTTATGATTCTGATTCTGCTAGCAGTTGCCTGTGTTGGCTAAAAATGTGCTGAGCAATAGATAGCAGGGAGAGGGAGGACCATCCTACCCATGTCTGTATAATTGATGGCTATGGTATTCCTGGAGATTGGACACACAATTTGTTTGCAATATTTGCAACAGGAGGCGTCTGACAAATGTCAACAACATGGTCTTACAGGTTTCATTTACCAGATACAAAATTTCATCCTGGAACTACAGGGAAAAAAAAAAGTCATCCATTCAGCCATCCATACACATATTGTTATTTCTATATACGTAACTTATCAACACACTCGCAGCAGTAGACAACATTGCAGTCCTGGGGCTTGTTAAATCGGTCTAACCCCTCTGCCTTGCTGCTTGTTTACAGATGCCGTGTCGGCATCATACACAGGGATTTCTGCAAAGTTAATAACCAGACAGAAAGAAGCGGCAGAGTTTGGTGAGTCTAGGGTTCAGCCTGGTTCTCTCGCTGGACTAAACAACAGACCAGGCAGGCGGTGAGGAGGAAGGTAGTGAGGAATGAGCAGAGATCAATAGCTTAATAGAATTAGCCCGGCTTTGAAACATGGCTGCCAATCATATTTACCGAGGCATGCTTTGCCACGAACAAGGCCTGCTCAATATTTAAAAGCCAAGCCTGTGAAACGCTATCGCTGCTTTAACACAGCAGCTGTTGTCTGAGGTCATTTACCTCCAAAGCAGAATAAATGAGAAACAAGGCCTTGTTAAAGTTGGAACTGCATCCACAGGAGGCCGGTTTCTTTTCATTTTTTAATACATGCACTGGGTTTCATCCATAGACAGATGCGGTTTGAGGCAAATAGGCTTTGCGGCATGCAGACACACTCACACACCTGCACACAAAACATACTATTACGTCACTGTCACAGTCAGGCCTGCTCGGTTTGACATTTCAAGCGAGGCACAAAGCAGACTCTGTTAAACATAAAGCAATATCCTGACTGCAGCAACACCAGCTATTCAGTCAGAGACATTCAGCTCCCATGAAAGATGGTCTAAATCACACTGGCTGTTACCTTTCCAATTAATGGGCAGCTCATCATCTGTCATATGCACCAATCACGTGATGCACACGGGTCACAGGAAATGAGTGCATCACAAGGTATATAAACAGGAACTAGGTTGATCCAAGTTGCTCAGACATTGAGTCCTGCAACCTCGCCCTTCTACCGCCTTCATCCTGGGTTTACGTGAGTACTCAGTACACTACCTTTGCGTGCATGAGTGTTAACTCTGATCATAACTCTTTTGAGAGCGTTTGCAGATCAAAGTGCGTGATTCAACCAGTCCTCTTGCTTCTGTCCGTGCTTGGGCTCATCCATCACGCTACACGGGCAAATCTCCTGGTAAGGTACTGTTCATCTCTCCTTGTGACACTATCTTATGCTCCTAGCTTCTTTCTGACACAAAGTTTACTAGACAAAACATGGGACAAGGCAAAAATTTAGTTTAACTAAATAAAAACACTATAAAATAACTACAAATATTACAGTGTTTAAAAAATATTACAAATATTAAGGTAAAATGATTTATTAAGAATATTTATTTCTCAACAGTTATTTTTGCAGTCATCCTTACTGGTATAATTTTTTAACTAAATCTACTAATTCAACCAACAACTTTTTAATATAGCGCAAATTCAGACTACATTATATTCATTACATTTGGCAGACCCTGTTATCCAGAACAGAGTACAGGCAAGTCATATTACAGAAGTAACTAATTTGGAGTTTTCCTAGGGACATCTATTGGTACAACCTGCCCAGGAAGAGATCATCACCCCTAGTCTGCTGGGTAAAGGGCAGAAGTGTTATCCAATATGCTATACAACCTACAAGCTAGAAACCAATGCTGTCATTCCCATTTCTATTGAACTCAACAGCCTCAGAAGCAAGTAAAAATAACTTGCACTGACATGAGGTCTAACAAATAGCAAGTAGTTTTTAAAAGTGAATTACTGGATACTGGATGAGTGCTTTCAGTAGAAATGACAATAGTCACATCATTCTTCTTTAGATTAGTGTTGGTATGGTGCAGTGGATAAAATTACTGCTTTAATCAAAAATCCTAATGATTCATATCACCTTGATAATTTAAGATCTCTAAATAGTTTATTTATCATTATTTATTTATTTATTTGTTTGTTTGTTTGTTTGTTTATTACAAACCTTTTAAAGGTTGGAGACAAGCTAGGACAAACATAAACTTGAAATTTGAGCATGACAAATACATCGAAATCTGAAGCCAGCTTAAGTGTGATGTGAACATGCTTCTATGAAAGTCTATTAATTTGTTTAAATAATCAAATGTCTATTAATACTGTTCAAATCATCAAACTCGTAAATCAGGTCACTCTCCTTTTCCATGCCATCTGTGTGACAAGCAATTTCTTCTTTTATAGTGGTATGAGACAAAAGGATCACAAATATAGCAATCTGCAATCTGTCTGAAGGATGGTGTATGGTTGAACATTACAGAGCAATGAAGAGCTCTTTTTTTGATAGGTCGACAGTAAAAATCCATATTGACTTTTTCTGTAAATGATACTGTCAACTTTCTCACCTTGACTAGCTGAAGCTCTACTAGTCAGCCACTGATAATAAGCACTGCTGTGGGGAGTCAAACACGAGCTGCTGAGGGCAAAAAAGGTTCAAGGGGTGCAGCCACAGCACCCTGTTCAGTACTGGGCAGGGCGAGCAATAGCAAGCGGTGGGAAATTGCGATTAAGGACACGAAGCGAAAGCCCACCTGCTCCTGCTGAACCTGGCCGGGCAGTGGGTGCCCGGGGTCACCCTGGGGTGCCTTAATACACCCTCTCCATCTGTCGCCTGGAGAAGGCGAGGACAGAAATGGCCAAGAACGCCGGCCTTTTCTTCCACCCCAGCTCACCCTTGCCCTGGCCTTGCAAACCATGGTCCACATGAAAATATTATTTTGTTAATGTTGGGTTTTTTTTTATCTTCTAGATTCTACTCATTTAAACCCATTAGGGAATTTCAACTTAATCTCCACATACCACATTTGTATCATATGGTTGATACCACAGTCTACTTTCAGCTCTTTTCTTCTGCTTAGCAAACAACTGGCTGAAAGAAGACAGGAATGCATTGAAATGATTTTAAAAATGGTGATTATTATGGTTATGGGCTGTATGCTACAGATAAAAAAAATTAGATGGAAAAATACACACGTTTATTTAAAATCCTGGCTTACTACTGTGTTATTAACTCATATAACTCATTATTGAGTAACTGCTATTACTAATTAATCTACTGTAATACTTATATGATAACACTGTACATTCTTGTGCATTGCAATGACAATGAAGATATTCTATATTCTACTGAACTAATAAAATCTAACAGATTTCTATCCAAAGACAACCCAAACCCAAACACCACCATGAATTATTCAGTTATCAGTTTTCAAATGACTATAAATTATTCAGTAACTACTATGATACCAAATGAACTGCAGGCTGATAAAACCCAGGAACAGAGTTTCAAATCTGTTCTAACCTGACCTAAAGTCAACCACCAGAAAGCACACGATACAACTCCACATTTTTAGCAATATTGTCTGTAGCAACAGTCTTGCATTACAGATTATTGATTTAAAAAATGAATAGCCTAAGGGGCTAAACCTGAATAAGTTTAAATAAATTAATTAAAGCCAAGTCTGCAAAAGGTTGGAGTGTAAATATTTGGTCTCCATTGACAATTATTTTTTAACGTTTTTATAATATCATATAAAATGTTTGTAATTTTGTGTAATTCTCCCAGATGATTCTTCTGGTTGAGAACTGTTTGTGTCTCATCCTGCACTGCCTTGATGAAGAGCTGAATGTGGTTTAATCTTGTCTGGAGAAGTTTTGTAGATGTGTTAATAGATTTGATTATTGACTTCTGGTGTTTTTGATTAGCAACATTAGTTTTGTAATTCCAGTTCTAAACTAAACAAGCCAAATTTGGCCAGCAAACTCATCTTGGCTCCTCATGAGTTTGAAAATTGTGTAAACTTGCTTTTCTGCTGAGTTATTCCTTTAATCTACCTTGTAGCACTAATGACAGTCATCAAATTTTTTTGATAAGGCAGATTTTATTCAACAGTGTCTTATTATTGAGTAAGTCAGATTTCAGGTACGCACTTATGAAAGCAAAAACCGAAATGTCCTGAGTTTTGGGGGTTAACTGGTGAAGCAGCGTGCTGGTTTTGGCTGTGATGAACTGACACCATGTTTGTTAATGTAAGGAGGGAACGAGAGCAGAGCGAAAAAGGGATGACAAAGCCTTCTCAGCACGTCTCCTCTGATGCAACTCAATCTTTCCATTAATCAAAGGCAACTTGTCTGGAAATGCTGTTACTGCTGTTTCTGTATGCCGCGGCGATGGAGGGGAAAAAAATCACTTGAGTATACAGAGTTTGCACAGTGAATAAAACATGGATAAGCACACATAGTTAAAGCTTTGTCAATCAGACCTCAGTACTAAATGTTCTCTCTCGTTTTCTGTCATGCTCTCTCTCTCTCTCTCTCTCTCTCTCTCTCTCTCTCTCATCATTTTTCCCAGTCGTAAATGATTATTATCAGTTCAAAGGCTCCCTTTATTCTAATTGCCTTGTAAATAAACTTACTTGTCATTACTTCTCAAGCCAATTACATGCTGTCTAATGGCAGCGCTTAATTAGCACACATTTTGCTGGGAAAAAAAAAGGGCGCCTGAGTGGAAGGCACGAAAGAAATGAATGGGAGAGAAAGAAAAACGTTGGTGATGGAGAAAGGGGATGCATTCGAAGGCTAATTATACAGTCATCAGTTTTTCTCCTCCGGCACAATGGCCAGCAGTCACTCTCTCGCCCTCTCCTGTCTCTCTGTCTGAGGCCTACACACAAAGCCCCTCTCCGAGGGGTGTGACCCAAGAGCCATAATAGCACTCTGACAGGGCCGGCATGCAAAGAAAACAGATAGGATAGCTTGCAAAAAAAGAAAAGAAAAAGAAAAAGAAAGAAAAAATGCTCTCTTTCAAAACAACATAGATACCTGCAGAGATCTGTCTTTTCTTCTCCGCCGTTGTTGTCTCTCTGCAGTTTTTCCACCTGCTTCTCAGTTTGGGTAGATTATTTTTGGAAAATAAATTTCTTCAGAAAACCGAACACGTTTTGTTACATCCTCAGCATGTGGGGGTAAAAAAATCACTCCAAACCTGTTTCACTTCTGCTTTTATTTGCCTTGCACATAACATTTTTCGAGTGAATTCTTGGAAGAACCATTTTCCCCCCAAAGATAAAGCACCTTTCTACAAATGTTTGATGTAGGAGTGTGAAGAACATTTTTAAAGCATAAAGAACTGCCAAATTATGCAGCAACTGTAACAATTAAAGATTTTCCTATAACACAGCACACCCAAGCCCAGATTCCTGTAGAAACCTTTAGTTGTAAGAATGCACACAAAGGGCTGTTTGAGCAAAGCCATGTGACAGCGGTCTTCAAACCAGCCCTCAGGGCCTCCTCAGATGATCTACGTTTTTGCTCCAACATAACTCACAATGCATATGGATAGGGCAATGTGGACCATCTGGGGCCCTGAGGACCGGCTTGAAGTCCACTGCCATAGAAGAACCCCTACACTGAATGTGCAAAGGTGTCTAAAGGAGCTATTAACAAAATAGTGAAATGTAAACAATTAAACTATAGACTTTTCTACGTTTTTATATTTAGAAACAAAGGTATCGGAAAGGGTTTTTGGTGTGACAGCATTGAAGAGGCACTTCCCTAAAGACTTTTTCAGCAGAGAGTTCTTTAAGGAAATATTAAGCATGAGTACGTGAAAAACCTTTTCAAAGTTTAAAGAATCTTCTCAAGATGTTAACCACATGGAACAACCCTCACTGAATATTACTGAATTTCTTATTAATATAACACCTATAGTCAAACATTCAGTTTCAGATCAATGAATCATGATTAAGGCAGTTATGATTACTTGCTTACTTGCATTTAAAAAAAATCACTAAAATCCATATTTTCAATGAATCATTTTAATGATTACTTTCAATTTGATCGATAGTCAGGGAATCCACAGCTCACTGTTTAGCCAAGTTTAGCAGTCTGAATATTCTCCACAAGGGGAGCTTTTACCCACACCAGCAGAATCCCAACAATCTGCATAAGTATATAAAATAAAATCATATTTTTGCTGTTATGAGTTGTGTCAGTAAATGGTTAAAATAATCACTGCATTACTGGATTAGGGTTACAACCCTAATCATGTTGCAGTTTTACACCTATAACTCCTATAGCTCTCTTTCTGTTTTCCTTCATTTTGGGTGTAGAAGGAATTTTATTTTCACCCCCTTTTCCACTGTTTCTGTCTGATTTGTTCTGCTTTAGCACAAATGATGCAAAAACTGTGTCTTATCCAGTCACTGTTATCAGGGACATCCAATCTGATGTGTCTGTGTGTGCATGTGTGTGTGTGTGTCTGTGTGTGTGTGTGTGTGTGTGTGTGTGTGTGTGTGTGTGTGTGTGTGTGTGTGTGTTGGGAGGGTGATTGAGAAATGAGCAAGTACATGAATTTCTGAGTGTACAGTGTGTACTCCCCATCCCCCCAACACACACACACACACACACACGCATAAACACAGGCATTTTCTCTCTCTTTCTCTTTCTTTCTCTCTCTTTCAGTAACAGGATCATGAGGCTTGTGTTTTCCCATCAGTGAGGAATTAAAAGCTAATGATCAGATTATGTTGGAAACAACATATAGAATCGAATTTATAAACATTAAGTAAAGATTTTATAATTTTTCAGTTTTAATATTTGTTTTGTTTGGAGAAGTTGCAGAACCGTTTATTGAAGAATTAAGGTTCTCTACTGCCCTCTAGTGGATCAGACTCGCCATTACACGAGAAACGCTAACCTGGACCTGAGGTCTTAATTATAAAATACATTTAAATTTCCTCCAGAAAATATTCTTAAGATAAGGTCTCAGAATTTGTGTACAATCGAAAACACAGTGTTTCCGGATGACATTCAAATGCCTGCAGGACACCCAGACTGCCCTCTGTAGCTCATGGTAAAAACATTTCCCCATCAAATTCGCATTTACTGCTTGAATGTGAACTGTCAACTTTAAGATCAAATTTGCGCATGAGATTGTTTTGTAAATGAGGCCCTAGTGATTTTCAGCATGGAGGAGTTCATTTATAAGGAGCCTGAGACAATTTCCCCCCTTTTACACAAAAATAAATGCAAACACTAGGGGGCGCACAAGAGTCTTATTGAATTAGGCAAAGGGAACAAAACTAATAAAAAATGAAAAAATAAAATACTTTTTCTACTTTTTCATACTTTTTAAACATTTTGTAAAATAGACGAATGAAGAGTAGTACATAAGGAGATAACTTACAGGCATATTTCTGTTTCTCTACAACTGTTTTGGATAGGAGGACAATACACTTTAGTCAGTGCCTCATTGATCTTGATTAATTGATCTTATTTCTATTGTATACTTACTACAGTAGTATTCAGTTTGTGAGCTCAGGCTCCCCACTGATCTATGGTAGTCTGTTAGGTAGTTTTTTTTAATGTGATTTTCTTTCTTATCAGAATCTTTTTTTAATACGTATAGATTTAATTACTTACTTGCTAAAGCATGTGATCATGTGGCACTGGTGATGCTGTAGGCTAAGTAGATCAGCTCACACATTAAACTGTACAATCATCTGTATAGTACAAACCAGCTATTTCTAATAAAGTGTCCAGTGAAGTAAACCATGAGTGGATGTGCCACAGGTAAGTGTTTCGAATAAAATGTCCAGTGAGTGGAAGCACAAGGCGGGTGTTTCAGATAAAGAGCCCAGTAAATGAATGCCTATCACTGAAGACTGGAGATAAGCGAATGGGTTCAAAAGTGTAGCTGTCCATGGTTCTGAACTCGTTCACTTGGGGATTTGCACAGATAAACTGAAATCAATTCTCCAGAATCAAATGATTAAAGTGTTACAGATTTAAAATCTCTTTTAAAAAGAAAGTAACATAATTTTTTGTAAAGACAATGTGGAGACATTGTGGTTTATCCTGTAAATTCTCTCTCTCTCTCTCTCTGTGTGTGTGTGTGTGTGTGTGTGCATATA
>JBBJLS010000039.1:11173134-11183581 GCA_037577275.1 Bryconaethiops microstoma
CACACACACACACACACACACACACACACACACACATGTATGTATCATGCATATGTACATTTAGAGGCAATGTATGAACCCGCATATAAAAAACTTCTAGGTCCATTTTAAGCTGGAGCATGCTTTGTGTTTTCTCCTCACTCTGTGTGTTTTGTAGGGTCTGGAGTAAAGTGAAGTGTGCTGGAAGAAGAACTCTCTTTGTCTTCCATGGTGCATTAAAATTCAAAAGGTGTTTTGACTGGGCGTCTGTTTATAAAGCATGGGTCTCATTCATAGTGGCAAGTTACCCTCACTCTATATCACACTGATGTTTGATGTGGGGCTTCCAAGCAATAAGTACAAGGCCTTTTGTGTCTGACTCAGAACTGCAATGGAAACATAGCTTAACCATGTCAATTCAGGCTCTGTTATTTTTCAAATGAGCTGTCGGGGATCTTTTGTTCGACACCCAAGCACACTGCTGTTTAAAGTCAAAGTAATTTCAGGTCAATTCGGCAAATAAATTAGTTTTTTTTTCTAGATCTGAATCCCAGAGTTGTTTCTTCCATTTGTCACCTTCCTGTTTTCCTGACATCCTAATCAGTAGATAAGCTTAAAAAACTACAAATGCTAAAGAAACTAAACAACACAGTGGCTTACCAAGTGCGACAACGAAAATGGAGCAACAAGGTCCAATTATTGTTACTTGATCGAAAGAGCAATAGTGATAAATACAAAAAGCACTTAAACAAATGTAAAAGGAAGAAAATACAGCCATTTAAATTCAAATATTGTATTTTTATCCAGTTAATGACTTGAACAATTACTTCACATTTCTTGTAAGAAATCCCTTGGCAGTTTAGTTGATAAGCTCCACTAGTTAAAAGCCAGTATTTGATGATATTTGATGATTCAGATAAAAAGCATCTTTGTTCTGCTGGAAATGATTAAGCTCACATAGAAAATGATAATATTAATAAGAATACTGGAGAATCTTCTGCTTCAGCTCAAAGAGTGAGTAGAAAAATAGCTCTTCGTATTCATCTCCCTGCCTTCTTCCGCTCAGTTGTTACATAAATTATTTGGCAATTACTTACTAAATACCCGCCAATTAACTCTGAACTCATCTAACCTATACAGCATCTATCTATTATTAAATAATATCAATTTTGCATTGCAACAGTACAGATGAATAAAGCATGAGGAAGGGTGAAGAAGGAGAGGAATCTGAATAGTGCAACTGTCCTATTAATTATGATTAAGCTGTCAGTCATTCTGGTCCGACTGAGCCAAGCGAAAAGAAGGAATCATAAATGATTGGAAACAACCCTAAACCGAAAGCGGCGAAGGCGTAAAGACAAAAAGAGGGTAAAAGAGGGGTCTTTTAATGGAAGAGGCGCGGTTTAATGTTCTATCTCTTTTCATTTGAATTCCTCTGGTGGCTTTTAAAAAACGACTGCTGTAATCCTTCACTATATAAACCCACTGATTGAGAAGACTACATTCAGGCCAAGCCATTCAGACAAAGCACAAGGCAACTGACTGACAAGACAAGAGTCCTTTTTTTTATGTATGTAGTCAGGTTATCTCAGATGTATCAGCTGGTGAAACAGTGCACAGTCTCCGGTTCTAAAAAAAAGGAGGAGAATGAGAAAAGAAAAAAAGAAAAACATGAGGTAAATCAAGGCTCTGCTGTGCACATCTCATCTCTTTGACAGAAAGTAATGCACTCTCTTTTCATCTGGGGGCCATGCCTGTATTATCGGTCTATTAGATATATGGCAAAGCAAGACAATATTAATGGTACTTCTCTGCAGTTAAATGCAAGAAGGCTCAGAAAAAGAAACCACTCTCGAGCTCCACCCTCAAGGTCTACTAGATCATGCATACTAGATCAAAGCCAGTAATGATCATTCTTTCAGTTTGGAAACACCATTGACATACTGTAGTCAGCATCAATACCGCTACTGGACTGCATAATTATGAGAAAAGTTTGTTCTGATGCTCGGCACTAAATCTAATTAGCGATGGTGCTGTTGCAACACACGCCGCAATATAAAAAATGCATTAGTAAATCGATGGTGTGAGACTGGCATGCATTATTTTTTACCAAAGCTTTGTTTGATTACATGAACTCCTTGTTTCCTCAAAACACTCACACATTTGAAACTAAAAATCTAAAATCTAAAAATCCTTAAGGCTTAGAGCAAAGGTGTCTCCAGTCTACTCAAATACATGTTATTCAACTCTGACTTTAAAACATTTTTGCATAATTCGGTTGAGTTCTAAAGAAACTCATTGTGGTTTGATGCAAAATTTGAAATGGTCTGATGCGAAATGGACTCTGTTCAATCGTCTTGAATAGAACCAAAGTATACAAGTCAATATAGCAATTTTTTTAAAGATCTAAAGTGATCTGTGAACCTACATGTGTCATTTTGTAGTTTTTATATAAACAAATTATGGCAAAATAGTAGTAATAAAGTGATTTTCCCCATGAATGGATAAAAATTATGCTAAACCCCTCTGAAAACAAGCATGTCTCAGGCATCAGGCAGTGTTTTAATATCACTTTATGTAAAACTTTCTGTGAGGAAGCTTTTAGAGGCATTAAACGCTTCAGTCATCTTGTTCCTATCAGCAGTGTGGTGGGCAGCTCTGACCTCATAAGTTTGTCTAGATTTAAGTTTTTCACATCAAACTTCTCTGAATTAATTAAATTATGACATTTTTTAGAAAAGAATGTTGAATTCCCCTTCATTTGCAGGTTTAGCTGCCGTGTTAGGAGTAGGAAAATCATTGAACTGTGATGAACATTAGTCCTCCAGGGCTGAGGCTCACAACTCCTGGTTTATAAGGTTAATTTGCATACTGTAGCCTTCTGTGATATCAGTACTGAAAAAGCTAATATTGGGGTAATGACAATGATATATTTTGTAGTCCTATAATCTCAACTCTAGGCATGTATAATAACAAAAAAGGTTGTTTACAGTTGCAAGACTGTATAGTTCATTAAAAACTATAAACAATTAAATTAAAGTGGGCTATTACAGTCTTGTGTGAACACAGCGCAGCACACAACAATGTGAAATTCTTTCTCTGTATTTAACCCATTCACTGAGTGCAGCAGTGGGCAGTCAGGAACACAGCGCCCGGGAAGCAGTGTGTGGGGACAGTACCTTGCTCAAGGGTACCTCAGTGGTGCCTAACCACTAAGCCCCCAGCTGCCCCATGATGATATAATTATATTAACAGTAACCCACCGCTCATAGCCATAAGCACTACTTTAACTAAAGAACCTTTGAGGAACCACTTTGTTTAAAAGTATTGTGCTAACACTGTTCATGTTATATGTTCATATTATATGTTTTTATATGCATATAGTATAAATATAATACTCCTATCATTTTATATGAGTTTTAATGTCTGTTTGTCTAAAATCGTATGGTATATAACCAATATGAAACAAAGCTTCTGAGAATGGCCTACAGCAGTATGACAGAGGTCTAAGCAGGGATCACACAGTCCCCATCACTCTTATTAGGGTAAACCAAATTCAGAGAAGGCCTTGTCAAGGCCAGTGCTGCATCTGACATCATTGTCTGATCATATTAAAGCAAACCACGTGGGAGCAGGGAGCTTTCCATGTGAATGCACGGGCTAGTGATCTAATTTCTCTCGCTATGCAGCCGACTGAAAAAAGGGTGGCGAAGGGGGGTTCGAATGAAGCTGAGGGAAGGGAGGCACTGGAGCCTTTTTTCGGCTAATTATAAAGCATAAGCTTAATTGGAAATGAAAGCGGCTATTTCATATCATAAACCAGTGAATGCATTATCTTTTTTATCTGCTCTATTTATGCCGATAGTTTAATGAGGCCCTGTTTAAACTGCACACAGGCAAGGAGCGAGGCCAGCTAGCACATGCTAAGCTAACTCTGGAAGAACTCTGGTCTGACTGACTCAAATCATCTTCTGGTAAGTCTGAGTGTGGACTTAGTCACGCTTTACGTGAACCGCGCCCCCCCCCACACACACACACACACAGAGTTAAAGGACAAATACTGAGCTGGGAAAAACAAATTTTCTAGAGACCACTTGAGCTTCGCTTGTCTCTTATCCCTTTAGACTCCAGGCTTGGTATTTAGTTATAGAAATTATACTGCAATTTCTATGGAAAAATAATTTCTAATGAAAATTAAGGGTGTTATTTGCCATAGAAGTCCACTTATTTAAATCAACAATAAATTGAACCAGTTAAGCCAAAGCTTAAAAAGAATTTTCAGTTGTGATCCACCATTGACATTGCAATGTAGTCCAGGACTAGGTTTAGTCTGAGACGATAGCCCTAAACAATTTTTTGCACACTAACTGCTAAAACAAAAAGAATATAATCAGATCAGTAATACTGAATAGCATTAGTTTGTGTTTCAGAGCCCCATATAGGCTGTAGTGGTACATCATGAGAAATAAAGGTTGAGCGATTCAGTTTAAGAACCTCTTTTGGTTCTCTAAAGAACTTGGTTGGTTGTTAAAAAAACCCTTTGTTTATAAATGGGATATGATTGTGATGCTTTCAGAGTCCACATTACGTAAAGGATTTAGACCAAGGGCCTTTCTAGGTCTGTACCTCTTGAGTACCTCTACTTTTATGTGTGTGTTTCATAAAAATGTATTCTCCGCAGCATATTATAGATAATACAAAATCCAACCACAATCACTACAGTGTCCTGCATGTAAAACAAGGCCTGATTCTTCACTGGGTGTAGAAGCAGGCTGGATGAACTGGTGCTAATATAAGTGCCGGCTGTCTAGTCGCGTAGAGAGTTTCTGTAGGTTGTAAAATGGCTGCAGGGAAGCCTGCAGCGTCTGAACGAATCCAGTCCCGTGAGGAGCAAAGAGCCGGAGCCGCTGAGTGAGTGAGGAGAGAGCAGAAAGGAGAGGCTTTGATGGGGACAGCAGCGAAAGGGAATAAATATGGAACGGGAGGGAGGGCGAGTGTGTGTGTGTGTGTGTGTGTGTATAGGGGGTGATAGAAGCAGGAAGTCGAGGCGCTGAGTGCCGAGTGCACTCATGCAAATAAGTCTTTGAAGTATTTTTGTCGTGTGTATAAATGAACGGCGTATGAGCAAAGCAGCTGTTTAATAGCCTACAGGACATGCGCTAAGGTAAGCAGACGACTCTTGGCGTTGAATGTGATGATCTGATCATGAATTTAATCCACCACTAACGATGCACCCATCAGGAACAAACCCTTTGTTTCCTGTTGCAGCCAGTCGACAACATTTTAGGGAGAAAAAAAGCAACTACTTGTTTTGTTTGACAATTCTATCAGGTTGAAAAACGACAAAGCATTTAGGCCAAGATTAAGTTGACAAAGTAAGTGACTGACCCACTGAGTGACTGACTGACTGACTGACAAACTGGCAGGTTGACAGGCTGTGGCCTAAAGCTAGATTTCTTTCCTGGATTTATTCACTTATTCTTGTTTTAGGGAGATCCATCTGGTCATGAGCATACAATGAACTGGTCAAACTGTTTGGAAATGTATCTCTTGTAATAACTTGGGGTTAAAGCAGTTGTTGTAATGTGCATGAACTGACGTGAATAACACCTAAACATCCTAAATGGCACTGCTGATTTTCAGAATAGTCCTTTTTCCTGACATTTGCAACACTTAATACACAAGCAAGCAAGAACTATGAAACTAGACATCACTTGAAGTCCATACTGAGTCTATTTCAGCACCATGGAGAGCGGCACACTACAGCGTTTCAATAACCAGCAGAGAAAATCTTAATGAAATTATTAGAGATGGCACAGATTCAATACTGGGTATCAGTCTTGGGCTGAAATCAGCAGAAAATGCTGGACCACCTTATGTGAGTGTTATTAAAATGAAGTTTTCTACTACTAAGATTCTTGGTGCTAGTACAGGGACAACGGACGCTTAAGATCAGTGTTTTGTGGTGGAAAATGTTATTACTGCGGTTATTATTGTTATTCTTATTATTGTTTTTGTTGTTGTGGGTAATGTTAATTATATTGTTTTATTCAGTATTAATAATCTATTTATTTTTCATTTCCTTTTTTTTCACCCTGTTGTTACATTGTTGGGCTGTAAAGAATGGTATGGGGGGTGGCAAGATTTTTAAAATATGTATGATTCTGATATCTTTTCTCTCAAAACACAAGATTGTGGCATAACACCACCACCATAATTGCAAAATAATTTGACACAAGTTTAAAGAACCACTTTCTACTGTACATATGCATTGGTGTTAAACATAGCGCTGACTTTATTTAGGCCAATATATCACTTAAAATTAATTCCCACTGTGTTCTTTTGACTGTAAACGCCCACAGGCATTAAATATACACACAGAGAAAAAAAAAGCTCCAGGAGGAGAACAAAGGCAAACATTTCTTAGTCTTATTCACCTCTCTCTCTCTCACTAAGTCACACAAGAAAGCAGAGAAAAAGGCCTCCCTTGTTAAATTTACAGCCCTGACGTGGGAAAGTGTGTGGGCAGGTGCAGCTAAAGCTAAAAGGCTTAAAAAAAGAGAGAGAGATCCACAATCTTTAGACTGATTTTTCAAACACGGCCTAAGATCAGCTCCACTTGTATACAGCACCATTCACTATAGCCGGCCTACTCGTGACCAATATAGCGCAGAAAACAGGAATGCCTTGCATTCACTTGATTCAAAGGCGAACATCATTCCCACATGAATCAAATATGTTGCATCAACACAGTTCTGTCTTTAGATTTATCACTCTGAGAAGAAGCCTGAAGGAGTTCAAGGAATGAAAAGGCAAAAGGGTAAAGAAATGTTTTCTTCAGAACAATAACAAACATTTGATATTAGTTAAGAAATAAGTTTGTTGGGAAGACTATGACTGAAGTTCCTTCCTATCCACTATCCCCTAATTGTCCATCTGTACCTCCTGTTTCTAAACTCCATCACCATCCCATCTCCTTGCTGTACTCTCAGCCCTTAAAAGGTGGGTTTGGTCTTTTTGATCTCATTCAGGTTGTCTGTAGTAAATCTAAACAGAATTGTAATGCACCATATTTGATTAATGTGGGAATGATGTTCACCTTTGAATCAAGTGAAATCAAGCAAGAACTGTGAAACTAGACATCTCTTGAAGTTCATACTGAGTCTATTTCAGCACCATGGAGAGCGGCACACTACAGCGTTTCAATAACCAGTAGAGAAAATCTTAATGAAATTATTAGAGATGGCACAGATTCAATACTGGGTATCAGTTTTGGTCTAAAATCAGCAGAAAATGCTGGACCACCTTATGTGAATAGTATTCAAATGGCTTTCTACTACAATTGTCCTTGGTGCTAGTAGAGGGACGATGGACACTGAAAATCAGTGTTTTGTTACAATTTTTTTCAATGTACATGTTTTTTGTTTTTCACATCGATATCTGAGTTTCTTTTCTTTTAAAATAACCTAAAAAAAGACATGATAGTGCCATTATGTCACCACCATAATTGCAAACTCAAAAAAATACAGACTTTACTCTAAGCCCCAGCCTAAGTTCTCAAAGTTCATACTAGAACTGCAAGGTGTGGTCCGAACTAATGTCCTTTTTAACAGGTCATGTACAGAAACATTTATTGGACAGTTTTTGGTTAATGGTATAACACTTTCTTTCGTAGCTTAGCCTAAATTTGACTTTCGTTTTTATCTAAGCAGCAATGCCAGTTTGAAAAGTGTGTGATCATCACTTTTGATGCAACTTTGTTCAGTGCATCCCTATACAAATACGCTACCCACATCCTCTCCAACTCCATTATAGTTTATTGTGTTTTGACCTTCTGATTCATGTGAAAACATTTTACCTTACTGTATTAAGGATCTTCTAGTGTCACCCTATCCCATATCCATCTGTGCTGACTCACGAGCTTCTACAAATGTTCTACAGCATCTCTGTAGGCATCGTACTCAAACTAAGCTTCAGGGGTTGCCCTCCTGCTACGCAACACAGAGCTCATTGTAGGATCGGCCCGTTTGAGGCCAAGCAGCCACTCAGCTCCCGTCCCACCACCTTCTCCATTCTCTCTTCTGCCAAACACTCCACAGAGAGTCATCAAGCACTATCCTATTTTTAGCTTGAACTAAGCCATTTAAATCTGTGCCATGATCTTAATTCGATACCTGTACTTAATTAAACTCATCCATCGGACCACAGGGGCTTGGATGTACAATTCATCTTGAGGTACTAATGATGCAGAACACTGTTTGTGGCGTTTGTGGAATTTGTACGTACGGTAATACATTTTTTAAAAATGACCAAGTTATCAAGGACAGTTTGGCAATATTTGCAAGCCCCGCATGCAAATTAAGGTCTGCACCTTCTTTTAGCATTTTAGCCAATATGGTGTCAAGATTATTGCTGAAAGTGTAAAAATGGCAAAATCTCTTCAAAACAGAATCTGTAAAGGAATAAACATGTGTGCTATTAATTGTTGTATTTTAAACACCTAAAACTGTATTTTTCAGCACTAACAGTAAAAGGTGAACATGGGTCACACTTATACATGAACACAAATATGGCAAAACCATTTTAACAGATGGGCTCCAAAAATGACTTGCAGTTTTAACTTTAAAAGGAGAATAACCTGCTTTATGCCTTAAAATTTTCTGTTTACACCCTAAATTCCCTTTTTTTTTAAATAGAAGCCTATTATTATATAAGAACCCCATTGCCAGTTGTACTGAAGTCCATGTAGATTCTGAATATTAAGGGTCTTAAGGTGCAATGAGCCCAGGATTTTAGGGCTTAACTGAGCAATAATAGTGGACTGATCAATGAGTTACTACAAATCTACATTTTAAGACAGCCTGGCTGACTTACCTTTAAAGTTAAAACATCAAATCATGTTGTTTTAAGTGACAGTCAAGAAAACAAATATGATTTGAGTTTCATAAATGTTAAATTTCATCTCGTCCAGCTTAGTGAGCTACTGTTTTGTGCTGTGTCCTTTTAAATGAAATAATATGAAATAAACTGAAAACAACAGAAAGCTTAGAACAAGTGACCATATAATCAGCATCTTAATCATCTCCAGATAAGTTTTATGGTGAGCAGCTCATTCCTTTTGATTCAAAGACTGTTCAGTTGTTGTGTTATTCTCCTACATGGAACCATCGGGCGCTGGCATGATGTCCTGCTGAATTTCCGCTCATCTGCTGCCATTTTTCCAAAACAGAATTGTGGGGAGTGCCAAGAGTGCCCTGCATAAACCACAGGCCTGGCAGGCCCTTCCCCAAACGCCATGATAAAACTGCACGGAGCATGGCCTACCACAGGAGCTGGCAGAGCTGTGAAATTACAGCCTATTATGCTCCTCTTTGAGGACCTAAAATAAAACCTACAGAGGGAGTAATGTGTTACCCTCTGGGTTTCGACTGTGCAGAAATGAATGTACAATAAATCCAACATTAGCAGGTGCACGGGCATGACTAGACGCAGGCGAAGTGTGTTCGTGTGAGAGATGAAGCAAGAGCTTTGTGGAGTTTATAGGCTTATTACAGTGAAAATGAGGCACAAGCGCACAGGGATTCTCTACATACAACTTTCATTTGGACTTTATCTGTTAACACCTGTTAACAGTCTGTTAAGCTTTATGAGTCTCAGCCTTCCTTCATATTATTTCTGTCATTTTTCATCTGAAAACATCAGTTGCCTTTACATTGTACCACTAATTCAGGACAAACAGAGCAATGAACTATTACCACATTGTCTATACACATATACTATATAACTATGATAGTACTACTTATGAATAATAGTGATGCAACTAATTCATATAGTGGCTTTCTATCATAATAATAATAAGAAGAAGAAGAAGATGCATTATTATCTTTATTATTATTATCATTTTTATTAATACTGTTGTTGTTGTTGCTTCTGCCATTAAGTCTGAAATATGTAAATAAACTCATTTCTGATTGGCTGCCCTGTATTGTACCTCTTTCAAATAGCAATTTGAGCTCCTTTAAACTTTCATGTGTATGGGCAGGTTAATCAGGGAAGAAAAGCAGATATATGGAATTGTGTTGCTTTTCATGCCATCACAATCACGTTCAATTCAAAACAGGCTTTTGTCGCAGTGTATATGGACAGTATGCACAGTGAATGCTGTGTTTTGCAACTTTTACAACATTTACCCTTCAGATTTTACTTTTTATTTCAGAAAAAGACAAATATTTGGGCCCTTCAAACCTGTCTTTATTTGGACATCAGTAAGAGCTGAAATGAAAAGAAGCTTCATAAAGATACAGAGAAGGAAGGGAGAGAAGGAGAGAGAGAGAGAGAGAGAGAGAGAGAGAGAGAGAGAGAGAGAGAGAGAGAGAGAGTGTGTGCGTGTTTGTGTGTATGTGTATGTCTATGTGTATATGTTTGTGTGTGTGTGTGTGTGTATGTGTGTGTGTGTGTGTGTGTGTGT
>JBBJLS010000039.1:11192221-11211906 GCA_037577275.1 Bryconaethiops microstoma
TGTGTGTGTGTGTGTGTGTGTGTGTGTGTGTGTGTGTGTGTGTGTGTGTGTGTGTGTGTGTATGTGTGTGTGTGTGTCTGTGTCTGTGTCTGTGTGTGTGTGTTCATCTAAACACATCAGAATACATTTACCACTGTGGAAATAACCCTTTAATAACAGTTGTCATGCACTGGTCGTCTCTAATTTGTTTCATTATATTTAGATCTTAAATCTTTCAGTGTCCAGCTCTAAAAACTCCTCTCTCTTTAAACACACACTTCCTGCTTACCAAACATTCATCTCTAGATCCTCTGTAATCCTAGTAGCTGGTCAACCCTGACTGATGCCCCCTGAGGTTGGCATGCGGGGCGCAATTAGTGTCTCACCGACCGACGGGCACTGCCAGCCCAAAAAAATCAACTCCGAAAACAGTTCTGCTTTTTTTCTTTCTTTCTTTCTTCAATGCTCTGCTTCACACAGTCATTGCCTCCCACCAACACATCCCCTTGGCATTCTCTCAAAGAACAACTTTCTTTTCATTATTCAAATGCCCTTTAAGAAAAAAAAAGCCCCTCAAGCCTCAAGCTTGGCAAATTTGAAGGGATAAAAGAAACAAGTTGTTTTTCAAGGGACCGCCGGCATCGTTCAAAGTCGCTGCTGCCATATTTGCATCTTTAATCTGAAGCGTGTGCCTCGTGGCGTGACTCAAGTCTCCTCGCAGCTGTTTTATAGCAATGCGCGTCATACGGTGCCGCCCACTGATTCCCCGAGTACATTTTTTGATGTGGCCCATGTAGGGTCGAGCAGTCAACATTCATTCCGTCGCTATCGACATTCCCTTCTCGGTACGGGGACAAAAACACAGGACGATGTAGTTCTCAAAAGGAAGTTACATTTGCTGAGCCCGGCGCCCGTGTTTATTTTTGCTTGTACGGTCACTATGCAACAGTGACTTGCCAGCTTTTTCTTTTTTTTTCTTCGTAAATGGAGCAATTTGGGAAAAATTGAAAGAACAAATGAATTGACATTTGCTGTCACAGCCTCCCCCCCCCCCAAGCCGCGGCACTGAAAGCATCTGATCAATGGCTGCCGTAGCCCCTGGGAGAGGCACCATGAAACTGCTTTAAGCCTGATCTTAAAAGGCTGGACATATTGATTTATTTCCCTCCCTGTTTCTTTTCTAAAAACACTCCTGCTTTGGGCTCTGACTGGCATGGCGGCCCCTCCTGAAGGGAGAAAAGGCCATAGGCCTGCGGAAGGACTCACCCCTGGCAGCGTCTTCTGTTCATGGAGGGCGTTCTGGGCTTTGATGGCCGACTCACGGGCGCAGTAGGTGAGGAAGGCGCAGCCTGTGGGACAAAGAGAAACAGGAAGAGACATTGAGCGGTCAGTCAGCGTGGATTTTGTTTAAAAATTCGATAGCAATGCAGGACGTGGCCATTATTGCTTCATAGCATTACCCAATAACCACAGTCAACAGTACAAGAGAAAAAATCCATGAGGAGGTAATGAGGACCACCACTAGGTGCAGCTCATTCAGTCATTAATTGCAAAACGATGATGCAGCCAAAAATCAAATTTACACAATTTTCCACTTAATGCCAAATGTAGCTGACCAGCCAAGACATGCTTGCCATCTGACATCTGCTTCTTTATTTTTACTATACAGTTATACAGCAAATACAGCTAACAAGGAATGAAAGCTTGTACCCTGTTAAAGCATTACATAAACTGCATGCCTAAATGATCAGTGACTGGCTTCAAACTGAGTCAGGTTTTTAAACTAGCACTTTAAAAGGAAAAAATGTAACTATTGCTACAAAATTACCCTTATTTAAAATGAGAAAAGAAAATTCCCCCCAACGTTTATCGAAAGCATGCATTGTATTTGCTGTGTAACTGTATCCCCACCCCCCCATGGAGGAATTCCTTTATGGGGGAATGCTCTTGAATCTTTCCCAATACAATCTCAAGGGATTTGGACCCTGTGTCACCTCATTTTTATACCCCAGTGAAACATGAGCTCACTGCCTAAACACTTAGGTCAACTTTAAATGAGCTGAATATGCTTGGGATCATACTTCATTTACATCTCCTTCATTTATATTTCTTGGGGTGCCAGTAACCATGACATGATTTTTCATGATGATTTCTTTATTCTCAGGCTAAGACTAACCTAATTCCCCCCCATTTTCAATATAATATTAAGATAATAACTGATAAAATGTTTTTTTTTAGCCTTTTCAGTAATCTTTAGCATGTGTGCCAATAATACACGCCTACTCGCCTCCTACAGTGGACTCCACAGTGGTCTCCACTGTGGTCTCAAGAATGAGATTTCCTGGATTAAAGACTATGAAACCCCCCTGCTGAAGATGCATCTTGAAGGTGTGAGAAACTTTTGAAACATACAAGGGCTTTGGGGGGTGTACATGACAGCAGTCTGTTTGAAACTGCTTTTTTTCTGCTAGCTAGTGAACACAGAAGGAAGCCAGATAGCAATCATTACAGCTAGGAAGCTAAATATCATGTCAGTATATCTCTGCTTCTAGATCAGTGCTAAATCAGTGGATTACTTTATTGCTGTGGGTTGTATGGCATATTTGCATAATGAATGTTGTGTTATGTAGTGAGAGAACACTACATGGCGAAAACACCACTGATTGTTCTTTCGTCCATTTTTCATAGATAACAGTAGGTCAGGCAGTGTCATGCAAACCTCTTAAGCAAGACTATCTGAGATTATTTAACAACTCCACACAATTCGAGACAATGTCTACACAGAACTAACATGTGGCTACATGCTAGCTACATCAGCTTCATATCTTGATTGCTGAATTAAAGAATAAAACTACAGACATCAAACATGTTTTAGCTGATCAACTGCTATTATCATAATACTATTCATAGTATCATTATACTATAAGGGGCACATTAGGGGTATAAAGCGTATGTAAATTCATTGTCCAATTTAGCGCTCTGAGGTTTATTTAACGACACCTATGAATTATTCAGAAACTGCTATGAAGCGGAGGTAAGGCATGTGTTTATGACAGGTTCTTTAAGGGGTTAACTGCTTGCTTAGAGTCAACCATCTTTTGGCGCTGGAAAATCGAGCTGGCACAAAGCAAGCACGTCGCTTACGATGACAGGGCCTGCGCTGCTGCGAGGAATCCCTGTAGACTGGCTAAATACAGACTGTCTATTTTGCAGCATGGGGGAGCCTGTCCAATCCCGTCTTCACTAAGTGTGTGTGTGCGTGTGTGTGTGTTTGTTTTAGCTCCAGCCCCGGCTCCATAGATCAGCCTGCCGTCACTGTCCAAACCACCCACGTCCCAGCCAGGTGGGATAAACTCTGAGTGCTACTGACAGAGAGAGGGTGCAGAAGGAAATGCCCAGGGGGGGTAGAAAGGAACAGCAATTGGGGGAGAACAGGAGAAAGGGCCTCATCGCCCAAGGGCTTCCAGAACACAATCTGAACCACACAAGCATGCATGCATGCACACAGAAGCTGCCAAATGAGGGGCACTCACTAAAACAAAAGAGCTCGAGTGAAGCAAGGCGCTAGAACACAGAGCATCATTACTGCGCCCTTGCTCCATGACAGTGACAGTAAACACACTATAGTGGTGTACTCACACCACCACCAGTTCCAGCTTTGCCAGGGTTAAGTTGCCTCACTGGCAGACATCAAACAACACAGTGGGGATCACACTTTTATAAGTGTGAAAGTGACTGCTATAAAATGGATCCTCTCTCCTCTCCTCTCATCCTCTTTTTTTGGCATGTAAACACACACTCTGGAGACTGGAAGGTTTTAGAGTATCTGCCATGGATTTATTTATGTGCGTTGTTCATTTATTTATGTTGCTACCAAGCCCTTCACTTAGCAACAGGCACTAATTTGGTACACTCTCAAAATTATTCTAGCATGAGTGCCAACTGTCCATGTGTATACTAATATACATTATACTGGCTAGTTAAGGTAGATCAATCAAAGTACACACCAAAAAATGTGAAGGTTATTGTCAGTGCTTCAGTAAAAAACAGTATTGTTTGAAGCAAAATGGTGCTCAGAAATCACTGGTTAATAAAGAATACAAATAATACATAAATGAATAGATAATTAAATATATCACTCACAAAATGCTAAATATCTATAACTTTACATCCCACAGTCTCAGTCTCATGCTTAGATTAGTCGCTGTCTTAGACCCTCTGTCAATAGTAGTATATAGATTGTCTATATATAGTATGCCAAGATGTCTACATCTGGACAGAGTTTAATGCATTGTTTTATCCCAGTCTGACGGAAAACCTTTGCTAGGTTAATAATTACCAAGCAGTTGCCTGCTCTGTATCCAACATGCTTAGCAACAAGTCTTTCTGAGCAAGATATTAATGTTGGATTAATTCTGTCTTTGAAAGAGTTTTATTTAAAATAGTAAATAACTATAAAATGCATTATATCCAGAGTTTTCCAAAGACCACTTTGTTTCACTCAGAACTGTTTTTACTGACACCGGACTGACAATGGCCTGCCCCTTCTGGTCACTAAAAAAATAGCTGTTTGTGGCTGGTTTTCTTTTATAAAATTCTTGTTGAGCAACAAAACCCACCAGTCTCTCTGACGATAAGTGAGACTACACCGCTCTAGTCTTTCATTGTCCTCTCACTCGGCTCACTAGTATGTTGTGAAGAAGCTTGGTCTTCTCATCGTGACAGGCAGGAACTTGGGGTCATGACTCTTTCCCACAAGATAAAACGGGCCATGTCAGGATTTGGCTCGCTCCAAACGCTGTCCTAACATAATGATTTCCAATGGTAAACAAACAAGTCAGTCAATTGTGTTCTTTTTGCCCATTACAACAACGTCTTACCGAGCCAGCACTGCCTGTAAACACATCAAAGCTTTGTTATGTCTACAAACCTGCAGCCAAGGCGTGCTCTTCCTGACCCTCGGAGGGGAACAGAAAATCTTGTTTCTTTGTATCTTGCAATTATGGTGCTTCCAAATTGGATGCCTTTGCTAAGGCTGAAAACACAGGGCATCTAGAGCAAATTAATTGCTGCAATAATATTAGCAAAAAAAAGAAAGGAAAGCGGAAAAAAAAAAAACATGAGGAGAGAAAGAAATACAATCTCAATTTAAAAGTGTTTCTCTGCGCTTTAAAGTATGGTGTAATACGAATTTGCAGCCCACAGGCACTGGCTCTAACAACTACATAATTGGAATCCAAACACGTACAAATTACCGCCCTGCTGTTGCATACCAAGTGCAAAAAATTTTTGGCTGCATGATGAAATTGTTTGAAATTCGACATAAAGGGAAACGCAACTGGACCATGCTGACACAGCAGCAGCGGGATAAAAAAAGGGACAGACTAAGGAAATGATCTGCTGCAGTGTTTGATAGCAATCTAGAAGAGAAATCACCTCTTTCCACGTTTGCCGCTTAAGCAATGGGAACAGTTTTGTCCCGTCCCGAATGCTGGCATTTCTAACGAGCAGATGCGTATACTGTAGGCTGTTGTGAACTCAGACAAGTCCAAAGGAGTGACTGAGACTGCATGAAGAGATGGAGAGGCATGGCAGTGATTAAGTAGGCTGAATAGAGGGTCCTACTCTACCACTCCACCACTGACAGCCTACATTTGATGCTTTATTTACAGCGGGACTACTGAAACTCCAGTGCTGCTGCTGTCGTTGGAGGAACAGTAATTCTGTTCCTTCACCTTTGGCCTTATGCTGTGAGGTGCCCATTAAGAGTGTAGGCCTTTGGGATAAATCTTCCTCCAAATTCCCATCCCCCTTGTCCTAGCCCAAGCACTTTGCACCCTCGTATCCCCATCATTTCTGCTTCCCTCTCTCCCTATCAGTTTCTCTACATTCTTATTAATGAAGGTTCCTAAATGGTTCTTGGCTTAGACATTCACTGTCAGAAAAATGTACTGTGCAAGAACATTTTTTATTCATCAAGGTACAAACAATGCAAATGTTGTACCCTCACCCCAGGGACAGCTAAGTACCTTTTTTCTGAGAGTGTACAGTACTAAGAAAAACCTTCCAAACACACTTTACGCGGGGAGTCTCACCATTTTCTAAATTATTTATGCATACTGAGATGTTAAAGTGTTATTGTTTGATTTGTTGTATGGTTTGGTATTGTTGTATGAAAATTTGTTTGCATGGTTTGATATGAAATGGTTCAATTAATAAAACTTATCGACTCAAATTTTCCTTACAATAGTAGTGACTGAAGGGACTGTAATGTCTATAATGTAAACAAAGTAATTTTATTTACTATCCAAAACAGACCTGTCCCACTGAAACCCTAAAAGGTGCCAGAAAATCTTATTTTCAAACCCCAGTGTTGACAGGTATGATCCAAAACCACCAGTCTGTCTGCATGGTCCTCTGTGAAGTTCTAGTAAATATGAAGAAAATCATGTTCTGCATGTACTCATGTGCCCTGCATTTATTTTAAAATAGGTTTTAGGCCAAAACAATGTCTCTGGGATTAGGCAGTGTATTCATAACTTTTTTATGTTAAAGTTTTCTGTGACACTGAACTTTTTAGATGTCAGTTCTGAGTCAGTGAGTACCTCTAGAATTCAGCATTTCAGGCCAAACTACCCTGAATGACCTTGTTTATTATTTATCTTATTAATGACTTATGAAGAAATCACACTCACATTTCTCATTTACAAAAAGGATCATTCCACAGGATTCTTTTTGTTCTTCTCTGGTTTTCTAATCAGTGTTGTTAGCGCTATGCTGCAAATTAATTCACAGTTTATTACAGTGTGGCAATGTCTAATGTACTCGACATATATCCTTGTTATCAAGCCGCTTCTGAATGCTTTGATCTTACATGTGCTGCCTATAATGAGCTGACCACCACTCACAAAGTCATGTGGGTCTGATCCACAGCAATGCGATCACAGTAATTGTTCTAACAACAATATTGTCCCTGCCCCGGCCTAATTAGCTTGTAATGAGTTCTGTAATATAAGCAGTACTCTAGCATAACCTGTACACCTTAATTAAGGCAGGCACCTTTACGTGTACCCAACATCCATGCTCCCTGCAAAGCCACGAGTCAGCAGGACACTCGTCTTAGGAAAGAAGGGCTGAGGAGAATGCAGGAGTTGACTCTTAAACACAAAGGTGCCAAAACGGTTTCTTTGAGTGATGCCATGAAAAGTCATTCTTCAGTAAATGACTAAAAAGTGAGAACATCTTTACCCCCAGATCCTTGCTAGAAGCGCAACACATGGTAAATCATCGTCAAAAGGCCAAAAAACTCCTTATATGGAAGTTCCCCCGGTTTGTGTTGATGCTCGTGGTGTCAGACGTCATGCTGAGCTTTGTTTGGTGTTCCTCTGTCACATAGAACCAAAGTTATTTTCATTTAAGAAACATGTAAGTACCACTAGGGTTGTTGTTTTTTTTTTAATGGCGTCACATGCAAATGCCCATAAAGAAAAAAAATATTTTATTTTAGGTCTTAAAAACAAACAGAAAAAGCAGAGAGATATCGAGAGAAAGAGCAGCAAACGGCAAGCGTGCCGGAGAAAAAACACCAGTTCTAGACTGTTTTGCACAATTTATATTTGTTGAAATCAGATTTTACTAATACACTCTGAGTTCTATGGGCTACAGAACCTCCAAATATTGGAAAGACTCAAGCCAAGCCATTTAGGGGATGCAACAGTTTGGATGTTGAAGATAAACTCTGGTCAGCCATAAGGATAGAAATCACCAAATATTGCAGTTACAGTGAAAGGTCTTTGCACTGCAAATGTGTCGTTGTTTCAAGTGTCTATTTCTTGGAAAAGTTTCCTTAGAAAACTTTTAAAAGTATGTAAAAATCATTTTAACTTAAGCACTCAGTTCTTGATCTAAAAATAAGGAAACCAGGCTACAAAAACCATCTCTTTTAAATGCACGTTTCAGTAATGTCACAAAAACCAACTCATTTACATGGACCTATTAACTTAATAACAATCTAGCCCTGCCCATTCACAAGTTATAAGAAGCATTTCAGCCTCAAATGTTTCTTGAATTAGGCACAAGCCAGGGCAGCCAATCAGAACAGAGTCTATTTGCATATCCATCTTCAAAGCACAATAGCAAAAACTTGTTTAATTTTATGGGATATTAAGAGATTTAAAAATTGCCCCTTAAATGGCATCATGACTGTTTTGGGTACATAAATGTCACAAGTGAATCTCAGGGGAAATAAAAATCAAATAAAAGTATAATGAAGAAAGAACATGGGGCCTTTAAAAGCTTCATCTATGCTTGGTTTGATGCGTTTGAGTCACTGGTGCTTACAGTGAGTCACCACATTCTACGTCACAGAAGCATGTAAAAGTCACCAAAGTGTGAGTCATGCATGCTTGAGTTCAGTTTATGTGGCTGCCAAGGAAATCCAAGAAAAACTTTCTTTCTTAATTTGCATTAATTTTATTGTACATTCAATTCAATATTTTGCAAAAAAATCCTGAAAAGTTTGAATCCTCTATGACATATTTGCTCATACACAGGACCATTCAAACCCTATTTAATGTGTTGCTTTATTTCCTTCTCTTTCAGTCCCTGAGATCATGAGGGAGGGGCTAAAAATCTTTTTATCTTTCTCTTTTTTCTTATTGTGCATATTATATTATATTGTATTGTATTGTATTGTATTATATATCATACTTGGTGTAGTAGAGTTGCTACTATTTATGATATTACTAAGCCAGTTATCTACCAATTATAACAACAGTAAATAAAATAATTGAGTATAACGCTTTTTAAAAAGGCAAGATAATTAAAAATTATGCTTAACTGAACAATAAGAAACCATATATTGTCTTCCAGGGACATGTGACTCAATAAAATGTATTAAAATGAGTGGGTTGACCAGGCTTCATCTGGAATATGCATCACCATTATACAAATCGCCCACTAATCATCGCTGATTTGAGAAGTTGATGAAACTGGGATGAATGAGAAAATGCCATGAGTGCAACCATGATGGTCACTTTCATAACCACTGAGAGGAGAGAATGATGACATAAAAAGATACGGAGAACAGTTCTTTTAGTGTCAGTCTCAGAGTTCCTGATACAAAGGCCTGAAGTCTGGGTCGTTTAAAGGAGACCTCCAGCGTCTGCCAGAAGTGCTCCGGTATCTCAGTTCTAACAGGTGACATTTACTAACGCACACACAGAATAACCCAGACGAACAGACACTGCTCGCAAAAAAGGAGTGGAAGACACGGAAGAAGGATGAGGCAGAACAAAGAAACAGAAAAAAGGAAAATCTTCCTTAGTGAGCTACATCAACCCTCTTTCTCTCGTTCTCTCTCTCTTTGTCTCTCTCTCTCTCTCTCTTTCACTCTTCTACTCTGTCTCCCTCTCTGTCTCCCTCGCTTTGTCTCTCTCTCTCTTTCGCTCTCCTACTCTGTCTCCCTCTCTCTCTCTCTCTCTCCCTCTCTTTGTCTCTCTCTCTCTCTTTCACTCTCCTACTCTGTCTCCCTCTGTCTCCCTCTCTGTCTCCCTCTCTGTCTCCCTCTCTCTCTCTGTCTTTCTCTCTGTCTCCCTTTCTCTGTCTTTCTCTCTGTCTCTCTCTCTTTCTCCCTCTCTTTCTATCTCTCTCTCCCTCTCTGTCTCCCTCTCTCTCCGTTTTGCTCTCCTACTCTCTTCCCTCTCCCCCATTCTTCCTCCATTTCTCTCTCCTCCTAGCTCCTCTCTCTTTCTATTTGTTTCTCCTCTCACTAGCTGTTAATCTCTCTCTCTCTCTCTCCCCATCTTTCACTCTCCTTCTCACCCTCCCTTTATCTGTTGTTGTCATATTCAAATTAAAAGGAGCTTTATTCTGATAAACTGTAATTAACAACTGTTGACAAAGCAATGCATAGAACATTTAATATTAATAACAATAACACTGAAGAGAAAAAGTGGAAAAAACTGAAAAATTAATAAATATGTACTGTAGAAGACTATCACTGTCTTTCTGTCTCTCTGTCTCTCTGTCCCTCCCCTCACCCCCCACCCTCTGCTTCCACAGTCTTCACGGGGGATGGCTGGCAGCACAGTGGTGATGTCATGCCAGCAGTGCAGCGATGGCAGCTTAACCTATTTTCGGAAATACCACAGATTTCTATTTATAGCCCTGCTGAGCAGCGTTCCTTTCAAACACATCTCTGACGGGTGACACAAAGAACACTAATAATATTCCTCTCTGTTTCGCTCCTCATTCCATCCTTTCCTGTGTCACAATGTTCGTTCTAATCATTGCCATAAACACAGCAGCCATAATTTGTGATTAGAGTTGCACGATGTGAACAAAACAGCAGTCTTGCCATTTCATTGCTACTACGGCTAAATAATATAATTTATCACAATAGCAATAAATATTGTCATGTCACATTATTCCCCAGCGTGTTTTCCTGAGCATATCGTGTACTTAAAGAACACATCGAACAACTGCATGTATTTACAAAGAAAGCATCATTAGTCCTGTTTAATGGGACTTAGTGAGGCAATGTGTGAAATGACTGTCACACACACCAGATCACGTGACGTCACTAGGCACCGGAAATGACTCGCCTTTCTATAAACAGGAAACAGGTATGTCTCTGCACACAGACATTTGGGTCTCATGCCCAGATCTCTCGCCATCACCTTCATCATCTCTCGGTACCGTGAAAACTCTCTTTCTATATACCTATCTGTGTGTGTTTGTGAGAACATTCCTGGTGGGAATCTTTACTCCTCTTTCAGGAGCGTTCTCAGAACAACTCACGTGGCTTACCAGCTCCATCGTGTCTATCCACAACTGGGCTCTTACACCACGCTACATCTGGGCAAACTACCAGTCATTCGTGTCTTCCTTGTGACAGAATGTCTGTGCCTGGCACAGTGAGCCCAGCGGATTTAGCCCGTGTTTGGGAGGTGATCAATCAGCAGGCGGTCGAAATAGTGAACTTGAATCAGGAAGTGGTGAATCTCCATGCGGAGGTCGCCACCCTGCAGACATTTCACCAAGAACTGCCTGCTGAGCAATCAGGCCCTCATGAGGCAGTCCAACCACCTTCACCAGCTACCTCAGTCATACCTAAACTGGCTCTCCCTGAGAAGTGGAATGGGATGGATGGGAAGTGCGAGGTCTTTCTAACGAACATGTCTCTTGTGTTCGAGTTTCAGCCCCACAGATATCCATCTGACTGGAGGAGGATCGCAATTCTCACCTCCCTTCTCACTAGGCAGGCAATGGAGTGGGCTACAGACGTCTTGAGATCCGGCAGTGAAGTGACGTACTCCTATCTGCTCAAGGCGGCCTTTCAACATCCTGAGAGCGAAGCGGGGGACATCTCTAAATTCTATTATCTGAGACAGGGTGATCGCCCCGTCAGTAAATACATCGCTGAGTTCAGGACACTCACGATGCAGCACTTCGCATTGCCTTTAATGAAGGTCTCTCCGCACATCTTAAGAATGAATTGGCCAGACGTGAGCTCCCAGAGACTTTAGAAGGAATGATTCAACTCAGCCTACAAGTGGATCTTCGACTCGGCTCACTCCTCAAGTCGACTCCTCGAATCAGTTCTTTAAATTATCTCCGATTCCCACTACGTCTACCGCGACTACTCCAGCCTCCAGACCTCCACTCGCCTCAGAGGCTCACTCCACCGGAGCTGGAAAACCCATGCAGTTAGGGTGCACCATCCTGTCAGCGGCAGAGAAGGAACAACACTATCGCGAAGGACTCCCCCACGGCTAAGACCACAGCTGAATTAGTTCTCGAGCACGTAGTCCGCTTGCATGGGTTCCCCAAGAACATTGTCTCTGACAGAGGGCCCCAGTTCATGGCCAAGTTCTGGCAGGCCTTCTGCCGTCAATGTCACCTCCAGCCTCTCCTCTGGGTACCACCCTCAAGACTAATGGTCGGACGGAGTGGACCAACCAACAACTGGAGCGCTTCCTCAGAAGTTTTGTGGCCGATCATCTGCACTCCTGGGCTCGCTACCTCATTTGGGCGGAAGTATCCGAGAACCTCCTCACGTCATCTGCCACTGGCCTGTATGCAATGGATTCCAGCCTCCTGTGTCTGAACACCAGGAACCGGAGGTCGACATACCATCAGCCCAACAGTTGGTCCGCCAGTGCTGGCACCCTCCGGGACGATTGTTTCATGTCGGTGACAGGGTTTACCTCTCCACTTGGAACATCCACCTTCACACAGAATCCAAGACACTGGCACCCCGTTTCATCGGCCCATTCAAGATCATCAAGCGCATCAACCCTGTCACCTTCCGGCTCCAGCTGCCTGCCTCTCTCAGGATCCACCCAGTATTTCATATGTCCCAGTTCAAACAGTGGTCCTGCGTACACTGTACAACGGATCCTGGACTCTCAACACCGTGGCCGTGAAACCCTCTCTTTCTATATACCTATCTGTGTGTGTGTGAGAACGTTCCTGGTGGGGATCTTTATTCCTCTTTCAGGAGCATTCTCAAAACAACTTGCGTGGCTTACCAGCTCAACCACGCTACATCTGGGCGAACTACCAGTCATTCGTGTCTTCCCCGTGACAATGGCGAATAAAACTCACTTTACTTATAGTTCTTAACAGTGGCACTACTAGCTCTTTTTTGTCCGTTCCTACTTATAAAACCTCAGAAAAATTTAATATTATGATACATATTATGTATCCTGAAAATGTCTTGAAGTATGTTGTATGATAAGGGTTTGACAGTATGGAAATAAATAATATGTAATATATTATAGTATAAATATTATAGTCATGATATCAAATTAAATGCCACAAATCAAATTAAACAGGACTGTTTATGGTCTGTTTGCAATGAAACATGCAGCTGTTCTTCAGGTATTGGCAATATCCACGATATGCTCAGAAATCATCATAACATTTATCACAATAATGATAAAATATCATTATATTGCCTATCTCTGATATATTTTACATGTTATATAAGTTTAATTATACTTTTGCCATATTGATAATCTCTACGTGTGTTGCTAATGGAATATACCTTGCAATAAATTAAACATGCCTCTGTGAATATGGAAGGATGGACGGATAGGTAGAATTATTCATAAAATACAAATGTACTTGTGGCGCTTATTGTGCACAGGCCATGTCCAAAGAATCACTGGCCTGCATTATTGACCACTTTTGTTGGATTATACCAGTACATGATATTTCATTACATGAATCTCACTCTACATGGTCTAGACAAATGATTGCTTAAGATGCACACAGCACACAGCAGAAAATGGGAAACAGATTGATTAGAGGGCACATTTAAATACTGTGTTATCACTTTGTGGAATCCAATATCAGTATAATAATATGTCACTGTTATGATACTAATGCTATGCTAACATAACACATTTCAACCAGGGCAGAAACAAGTCATGTTTTAAAGTCATGTATGATTTCTATGATTTTTGCCTGATTATATGATACAGCAGCTCGAACAAAATCAATAATGACATTAGCAGCTCCAGCACTAGCAATAGTTCTTTCTCGGAGTTATAGCTGCACAATATCAGCTTGCCTTATTCATCTTTTTGCAACGGTGATTATGCTCCACATCTGCCCAGCCTGACTCGCCCCCCCAACCATGCACCTTTCCTTCATGTCAAATCCCTTTGTTTTCTCTCCTCCTCCTTCTCCTCCTCCGTCTGGGTCGGATCTGCCTCTGAACCTGCCACCGAGAGTCGGGCACCTTCCGATTAAAGCCACCATTTGTTTTCTCTTGCTCTGACAATCACTCCATCTCTCTGTCTGTTCATCTATTGTGCTTAGCCTCCTGCCTGCCTTTCATTTCTCTCCTGTCCGGTTCGGGGAAAGAGCGACAGAGAGAGAGTGAGGGAGAGTGTTACATTTGTCACTGTTCGCTGACTGACACCCCATGACACCATACTGGGCTCTGGACGAGGGGACGATCAATATTACGTTCCTGTCCCCTGCCGTCACGCCTGGGCATCAGGAGGGTTCGGACAAGGCCGGATTCCTGAATTTGAATCTGAATCTCACAACCACCTCGGTGGACTTCTTGAGCCACGCACGCGTCTCTCTTCATCAAAGGCGCTCTCTTGCAAGACTTCCTATGAATCAGCTCAAAATTGCAAGCGATTATCACAGAACGCTGTGGCGAAATCTCCTAGGTGTTGTCAATTTATTTTCCTCTTAGAAATGCATCTCTAGCTGATGGAGCACGAAAAAAAAACACAGCACTTAAATTTGTCAGCATTTCGCAAACAGCCAGGCTTGTTCATTTCTTTTAATCTCCTCCTCGTTCACCTCCTTCCTATTTCCTTTTGTCATTTCCTCTGCTCTCATTACCTCTCAAAACTGCAGTTAGAAAAGCCTGCAGGGATAGGCTGCTGTCTATTCACCTCCTATAGAATGATTAAAAAAATAAGAAAAACAAGCGTCATTTAAACGCTGGGAATGGCAAACGCTCCAGAATTTCTGGTCTTAGGCATATTCATCCATGCCTCTCTTGATGTGAAACTATTGCAGTCTCCTTTTAGTTGCCATGACAATACTAAGTATGTCTGCAGTGATCTGCTGACAGCCATAAAACTATCAAAACTGATGTCGGCTGAAATGATCACAGCAAAGTAACTTGCCATAGATTCTTTGATGATTAATTGAGCACAAGAAAAGAACAATATATATATATATATATATATATATATATATATATACACGTATGACATATTTATGTATACACATGGCCCACTTGTAGCTTTCAGTGCATCAACAACAGAACAGATCTAGTATATATGCTAAGCTGGCAAACATGTAGGAACAACGCTAACTAGCACCATGTACCCAGCAGCTACAGGCAAGAAAAGTGTTTACAATTTCAAGACTATGTGAATTTTCCCATTTCTGTCCAACACGTCCACACATCTAAGGGTTAACACACACTGTCCTTGTGAGGAGAAGAACACTGCACTCTTAGACATCGCATCCAAATGAATTCCAACAGCCATCAAAAAATCGAAACTTCTTGGAACGCATGTAAGTCCATGTGAAAAAAGGCTAACAAGACTTTAGTGCACAGTTCACAAGAAAAAAATCACTGCCCACTACAAAGATTACTGGCCCAGCACAGGGGAACTCATCCTGGAGCTCAGGCCCATGGCTCCTGTCAGGAGAGCCACTGATGTGCTGATTATTTTAAGATGGAGCCCCATTGCATAATACACACACCTGGTAGCTATAGCTGTTTCACTCTATGTCCTCCACATTCAGGTGAATCAAATAAATAAGACAGCCAGTAAATGTTTTGTTGCACAAACTGGTCAGTAACCAAGAAGTTAATGTCCCACTATAACAAGAATGATATCCATAAACATCTTACTTGAGCAACCATGTGGAAAACGACTACGGTGAATGGCTAAACTGGGACTTTTAAGGGAGGGATTTTTCTACTCTAGTAAGAAAAAATGGAACCATAGGCATATTTTAAAGTCCAAGATTGTGGTGCTTGGATGCCATATAGCTTAGCCTACTGCTAGGCTGTCTGAGGTTGTTTAGCCTGATGCTCAACTGTACCAAAGTTGAGGCATGACCTGAAACCTACAATCAAACACAGGCAGATTTCAATACAGGAATCCTCCTCCCATCTGAGCATGTTCAACCATCGCAGCTCAACAGCCACAGTAGAACAATCTCACTCATTCTAGACAAATACAAATGTGATATTGATGTAGACTGTCATATTTAAAAGTTAAGATACGGTTACTGTTGTCTGTGGTTTAAACCATGAACTGTCAGACCAGGCTGTTAACTGGTTCACCATGACTAATAACAGCTTTTGTACATTATAAAGTTAAGAACATTAGACATTATAAATTCACATTCTTAACTTAAAGTTACTATTTTGGGAGGAAAATGTTGTGGCAGCAATGTGATATGCATAAAAACTGAGCCAATGACAGCAGCTAGAAAAATCAACTAAAGAAAAACATCTTAAAGCCATGGGCCTACATCCGGCCCGAAAGAGAAAAACAAAATTTCAGTTACATATATGTAACCAAGACCATATCTATGATAATCATGTATGTAGGCATATAAGCTGCCTGTCGGCAAGCTTTAAGCTCAGCACTGCTCCATATGCAAGCGACCACACAGGTCTTACACCAGAGAGAGGTTAAAAAAATTAAGCTAGCGTTTTATTAGATCATTCTTTTGATTTATCGTGAAGGGCTCTCCAGGAATATTTCTGCGCCAGTTATAAAGACATTAACACCATGATCCCCATGACATTAGCTTAATGCTGATATTCCACTCCAGCAGATAGGAGTATTCGTAATGTCAGTCGTCGCGCATATCATCTTGCATTACAGACTGTGTACAGTCTGCTATCTTCCCTACTTTTCAAAAGGCCACCTATAATGCTTGGCATGGATATCCCAAAGATGAGGATTAAAGAAAGTAGTACAGTTTCAGCAATCTGTTTGCAACTGAAGGTGCATGTATGCATGTATCATGCTGTGACCTATTAAAATAAAGCATGTTCAATTCAAAAACTCACATATTTACAAAAGAGATGGAAAAATATACAAACTATAAATGTGTACAGTGGGAGTATTAGACTTGGAGTGATCAATCTTGAAGCATCATGGGGACGAATGCGAACTATTAATACCAACCGAGGGACAATAATTGTCCAGGGCTTGGCATTGAACAGCATTAGCCACATTAAATACTGCAGGGTAACCAGACCAGAGCACGTTTTAATTGGGAAAAGCAGGCTGTGTTAAGGGACACAGCAGCCGAACCATGGGGCTGAGGCCTCAGACAATAACTACAGTCACTAATCCTCTTCAGTCGAGTCATTATGGTCATGCCTTATTATCACGCCTAACAAACTAATTCCATGTTTTCCTGGGTGAATTAGCAGGCCGAGTTAGTGCTGAGATGCGTTCCTCTTCCGAATCGCGTCCTCTACATTTGATCCCCTTGGCGAGCAGATCCCCTAAAATCTCAAATTAACGGCAAAACAAAAGGTTTGAAGCGTGCGCTGCATGGAAGCACAAACGAGAATTTTCTTTTAGGGATGTATGTACACAGAATGCGTATAGAAACAAGCTGCCCTTCCTTGTATTTGGACGTATCCGAGTATTAAATGGGCTGTGAAAGAGTGCTGTGAATAGGATTAGGCTTCTGTAAGCTAATAGCAAAGCAGCTGTGAATTGATTCACAGCTGAAAAGAGGAAACTAGCTTTGCTTAAAGGGTGAAAGTTGGATGTCCATTGACTCTAAAGCTTCTTATTTCATCAGAACGTTCATCCCACTGTGGACTGCAGGCTTTCACAGCAGCTTAAGGGTCACATAGCAAGGCCAGCACCTTCGGCCTGCTAGTTAACTCCCTCTAACACTGGACACTAACAGCTGTAATGGGTATTAAAAGCACATTCATTTTCATGTGGTTGATTTGGTCCTTTAAAATGAGACAGCATTAATGCCCATAGATTTCAGTGGTTAATGAATAAAACAATTTGAAATCACACATTCTGTAGATGTTAATTAGCCTACCAAAAGCCTAAACTTAACAGATTATATGAAAAGGTGTTTAAAGATAGGCATTTGATTCAAAACATAATCTGCAGTAAAATAAATATATTTAAAGTGAAATTTCACTGATTTCACTCAAATTTGTTCAAAAAACGAGTCATTCAGAATGTTTTACGTGAAATGTTCTGCACTTCCATCATTTTGAAGCGAAAAGTCAGAAATGTTCACAGTGCTGGTGATAGAAACCAGACATCTGAAGCGTTTAATGCTTTTAAATCACAGAAAAGGTTAGGAATACACTGCTTGATGCCTAAAATCTTGTCTCTTACCCTTGCTTTGCTTCACAGTTTTGGCCTAAGGGACATGCAGTGTAAAAAGGGATGTATAAGGCACTGTAAGGCAACATAGTCCTGTACATCTCTCTCTTTTTCATATTTACCTGTTTTATCAACAATGCATATACAAAATCAAAACACACATTTAGATTCACTGTTAATATTGTATAGTAAATAAAATGCCTGTAGTAGGTATTGTAGACATCACAACCCCCGGTTCCCCTCACCACCACGGTGGAGGAACCATGCTGATACATTTCTCCACATTTAACACCAAAAACAAGACTTCTGTTTACATCGAAGTGACCTTTTTTATTTCTTCCTACCTTTTTCAGGTTTATGTGAGACTTTGAGATCAAGGAGCAAAAGAGCACGCCTGGACGCTTCAGAGAACGACAGAATTTGTTTTCCCACCTGTATTGGAACATGCTCCGCCTCCTTCGCGCTCTGATTGGCTAGTAGTACGTATAGAATAGGCGGACTACTAGTGAGTGGGAAGGGCCAATCAATCCGAGTGCAGGATGCGCGATGTCACAGCCAATCGTAGAAAACAAGTGCGGGACTTGCCGGAATATGGGTGGAATAAAAAAAGACCGCGGATCCCGTTTACGTTCCAAAACAGTGTTTCACCTAGAAATGTGCCAGCTGTGTTTACAGAGACGAATAGATGAATAAATGATGTTTCCCTCAACTGCAGAAGGTAAAGACTGTTGAAAAGCACATTCCTCCTAAAGCATCTTCGCTCCCGTTACCAAGAAAGGGTGAAATTTGCATTTAAACACATTTAAATGGCCACAGAAACAGGATTAAGAGAGCCTTTGTGTATCTCCAGCCTGCCCTTTCCACAGTTTAAAGCTCACTCCTGGGCTAAGAACCAGCAGGCAGCACTCTAAGGTGGTGTCTCACACGAGTCCACGCCAAAAAAATAATAGTGCTGAATAGAAATTCTTTTTTTATTGTCAGTTTTGCAGGGACAGGCATAAAATGTACAGTGAATATCAGCAAACAGCTGCACGGGTCAGTAACAGAGTGTCTGGAAATGATACTGCCAATGACATTATAATATCCAATAATAATAGCAATAATAATAACAAACAATAATAAAACATCTGAACTGTTTACAATAGATCTGCCTCTTGATGGGGGGGGCTAATATGAATTATAATAATCAATACTAAAACACCTGGACTATTTACAATAGAACAGGTAAACAATGCTGGCTCTGAAGGGGGAGGGGGTAATACCAATAATAATAAACAATAATAAAACATCAGGACTGTTTTACAATAGATCTGGCTCTTGGAGAGGGGGGAGGCTTTACCTTTGTGCATGCCGGTGTATCGGTCCTTTAACACTGTCAATTCGTGGATTTTCCCAAACTGTTCGAACAGGGGTTTCAGGTCTTTCTCCTCTAGGTTCCGCGGTATTTGCCCGATAAAGAGTTTTATGGCGTCTTGGTCTTTCATGGTGCCGTTCTCCGGATGAATGGAGATGGGTTCTGACCCGTTCATGGGTTTGGGGAGAGGGGTCTGTGCGCCCTGGTGCTGGTGCGGGACGGGGAGGAGAGCAGGCTGGGTCGCTGAAGCCCCGGGTCCGCTGGAGAGCAGGCTGGAGGGAGCGGGATGGGGCTGCTGGGGGGGAGGCTGCTGCCGTCTTGTCTCAGTCTGAGCGAATCTGGCCATTCTGAGCAGGGGGAGCAGACTGGATAGTAATAATGACAACACACACACACACACACACACACACATACGCACACACTCTCTCTCTCTCTCTTTCTCTCTTTCTCTCTCTCTCTCTCTCTCTCTCTCTCTC
>JBBJLS010000039.1:11219861-11236254 GCA_037577275.1 Bryconaethiops microstoma
ATTTGTTGTAATGTTGGTGTTTTAACACTAACTTAACACCACTGCCCAGTAGTAAACAGCTTTTAAGCATAATTTTCCCAGGTGCCTAAGACTTTTGCACAGTACTGTATGTAGTGGCTTACTGGGTCATGTAAGATCTGTGATATATGATATAATACACAAATAACACCAAACAACTCTCTGCCTTTCCGACTCCTGTTACTTGCTGGCAGTATCTACCGAATTCCAAAACCACAGTTATATTTAGGTGTTAGTCAGAGAGACGCTGCAAAATACTGCTTATTTGATCTGACTCTTCGCTGTACATGACATGGAAGAGAAAATCTGGCAATATACATCAAACGAAAATGACATCAAAGCCAAAACAGTGCTTAAAGGAAGTTAAAGCCCACAGATCTAGAAAAAAATGCAGACAGCAATCCGAGTATTCATGAAAATAAAGAAGCCGAATCATTTCTGCACCCTAACTCTTCCATAATGCCTCTGCTCCAAACAGGGTGTTTAAATGTTACGCAATGGTGTGTTTTCACACTCACCCTTGACCTTATTGTTGCCTGTGAGTAATTGTCATTTTTATTTAGGACTTTTTTTAGGATCCCTGGTTGTTGGCTTTGGAAGAATGGGATGAATGGTTTGAATACCGACGTCAAAACAGGGGAGAAAACTCAAAAAGCCTGCAATGGTTTGTAGTTTTGGACACCCATTTCAGGTTTTTAGCTAATTAGCATTTGAATTAATCTAAAATTGGCATAATAAGTAGGTTAGGAATTGAATGTTCCATTCAAAAAAGGTTGGAGGCTTTTTGGGGAACAATCTTCCCTCTGACGTTACAGTCTGCTGTGTACGTCACTATGGTTAATGATGGTTTAGGAGCCCGAATGCAGTTATGTGGAGGTTTCTGAAACCAAATGCTTCTTCCCCTTAAAAAGGTGAACTAACCTTTCTGAATTTCTGAATTGTCTAAAGTCATATGTATGCAGTTCAGAGGGGTTTGGATAGCTAGCTAACATCTCAGAGGAAAAAAAACACATAAATGGTTGTTTGAACTAAGGAAGAGAGGAGAGAGGATCAAGAGGGACGACCCATGGGGTAGCAGCTACTTAGACTGGGGACTGATCAACCTCAACTGGGTCGCCGGATGGGTCGTCTCATGATGTTAGACTCGAAACACCCAGTGACCCTGGGTTAATCTGATGATGTTTCCAATTTGCATCATCAAGGGTGTTAAAATGGATATGTGTAGCCACGTTAAAAACTCAGCTTCAGCAATGAATAATCAGTCAGAACTCCACACTCTCATTGGAGAGGTTCCTTTATTTACTCCGTTATGAATAAATAACAATCCATGCAACAAGCTATTTGGGAGAGGACCAAAGAAAGAAGATACTACCTTCTAAGACTTTCTCGGTCAGTTTCCAATATAAGGATTAAGTCTAGTCCAAGATTACACAGAAATCTTAATGGAGTAAAATTAAAGTCCTAGCCCAGGACTTGGCAAGCAGATCACATAAGCTGGCTAGAAGACTAACATACATAAACTTACAAAAAGTCAAAGTTATTTTTATATGAAGAATAACAAATACTTGCAAAATAGGCCTGTGCTGCTGTTTCTCCAATAATGCATTGTTTTTATTGTTTAAGTTTTTGGGACTCCCAGAGCAGATCTACTTACACACAGAGCTCAGAATCAAATTTACAGATAGATCATTTCTGAACCCAAAGGGGGGAATTTTCAGAAAAGTGAAAGTTTTGCTTACTTTATTTCCTGTATTCTGGTGACCAGTAAGCTGTACTACAGAAATAAGTGGTCTGCAAGTATGTGCACATAAATGCTAGTGACATTCTTTATACTCATAAACTCTGGTATATAAAACGGTTTTATTAAAATGAAATTTTCTTTAAAACATTTCAGTCAAAAAAGAAAACAATACATACATTTGAAGAAAACATTAATCGTGGAACCCAAAGTATCTGTGTGTCTGCATAGTGTTAAGTGAAAGCAAACTATGCCATTAGGCAAGCCACAATTGGGGCTTTGTATGTTTTATGTTGCGTCATTATTTTTCACTGTTAGGCACTATTTTTTAATAATGTTTGCTTATTGCAATTGCAAGGCAGGCAGATCATGTCTGATGAAGCCTGGCAAATCACAGCATTCAAAATGTGAGAAAAAACAAATGCATCTGAGGCTGTTTAAGACCATATCAAATAATGATGTGAAGCGATTCAGCGCCAAGGTGAGGAGAGCTGGTCATATCTTGTAAACATATCTTGTGGACCAGTGGTCCAAGCCAACAGAAAACATTTGGTTTATGCTGAACGCTTATGTATCAGTTAAAAATGCGATACTAATATATAATGACATGCCAGAATTTTACAGATGATATGGGGAGTGGGATGCGCTGGCTTTGGTGCCGTTTTTTTTCCCTGGTGGATCAAATCGCAACACGTTGTGATGCCAAAAAGAAAATGGGAGAATTTTGACCTCAGGAAGACTGGCAAGTGTGCCTTGAATTTTTGCGCTCATCTCAACTATCTGGGTCAACTCCGCGCATCAAAAGTCCACTGGTTCGTAGAGGAAGGGAAAGAAAACGAGGGCGTTCTTCACTGGCAGCCTCCTTCACCTCTTCATGAGGGGAGGAGGAAACGTATGTGGATTGAAGCTCCTGCAGCTCCCAGGAGAAATGGCAAATGGATGAAAGATGCCTCTCTCCTTCTCTTCATGATTAAAGAGAAGAGTCCCCAAGTGAAGCAGAAGTCAACAAGTTACAACAGCTTTGAATTTTCAGTGTGTGGGAAAAAAAAGGGCCAAGGCTGCCAGAAGTACTTGATGTTTCATTCTGTAGAGTAAACCAAGCCTTTAGTGGTTTTAGTGCTAATAGTCTAAAACAGTTTTATCAGCCTGGTGTATCTATATATTTAAAGTGGATCCAGGTGTTAGGGGGTGTTTTAAAGTATTCTGTAAACACATTCCTAAAACCTGCTCAGACCACATCCAGATTTACATGGCACAGACTTGCTGATATAATAAATAGAATCAATCTTACTGTTAGCTATAAAAATGAACAAAAACTCAATGTGTAGCTGCCTTTTTAGGCGACTGGGTCTCTTTTCAAACACATGAATGGGAGTGCTGATCTAAGATCAGTTTTTTGGCAACAAATGTTAAAAATTCAAAATAATCTGATCCAAGATCAGTTCTCAGTGATTTGAGTGAAGTTTTTAGGGTGTATTTGCAGAAACAATTTGGGTGACTATTGACTATTTGAGTGACTGTTCTAGTGTTGAGCTATGATATTAGCCTCGTAGCTCCAGTTCTAAACTAAAGAAGAAAAATTTGTATTCCAAACACAGCTTGTCACGTGGCGTGAGGGGAAAGTTTTGTAAATGAGATTTTTCTACCAAACCTCTCCTTTAATCAATGAAACAGGCAGCCTTAGGCAAACCTACAGGCATGACTAAGCCACGTTTCAGCGTGAGACTGGGTAATTCTGTTGACCTGAAATGGTGGAGTTCCCTTCATTTCCTAGATCTGGATGCCAGGTCAATCTGCGCTCTAGAAGCATCACTGTAGTGTGGATTCAGAAATGAACTGCCCATAAGATACATTTAAAGCAATTTATTTATTGAACTCACCATAAAAAGAAAAGTGCTTTGGCTACTATCATTAACAAAATCAATAATGTTTACAGTGCATTTGTTCTAAAAATGGACAGAATAATTTTTTTCATTTTATATATATATATATATACAGACAATTGTCGGTATGATTTGGAGTTGTTTGTACACAGCATGGTCAAAAAAGCCCATCAGAGCTACAGTTCCATTTAGGATCTAGCAGCTACCAAAGAACGTTTTAAAAAAATGAACATGCAGAATTGGAGGGATTCCAGTAATCATTTGGCATGGATTGTTTTTCCTGAGGATGATCTTTCTTTCTTTCTTTTTTTCATGAGAGCTTCTATGCCTTGTCCTTGAACTGCATGAAAAATTAGTAGTAAGTCACACAAGCGTCTCCCGTGCATAAACCAGCATACAAGTTCATTTATTTTTTGTACAGGTGTGTAGCACCAAGCCTACCAAAGCTACAAAATCTAAAGGGTTATAAATTTTGTCTGCTTCTTATTAGCTCCGCAAATAATGGAGAAACGGTTCAGCTCTTTTATAGATTCCCTGTTTACTGTTGCAGAACTTGCCCAGGGGTGGATGGGCAAATCCCATCCACCCTTCACATGTCATCGGCATGCGGCCGGAGTCTTGCACCGTGCTGCCGACTCAAGGTCACCGTCGCCATGTGCCCAGTGATGGGGTCTCCATGGTGATGGTCGTCATGCTGGTCCAGGCTGGTGTTGTCGGCTCCTAGGTCATAATTAGCAAGTCCTGGCCCTCTGTGAAGCTTCTCCATCAGAGATATCTCCTCCATTCGTTTGTCCCTGGGGTAGCCAGATAGAGGCTGGGACTCTTCCCCCATCGAGAATGGATGCTCGAGGGCATGCAGCACCCGAGAGGACTGCAGGTCGTGCAGGGACCGTGACTGAACTGGAGAGGATTAGAGGAGGAAAAGACATGTGACTTTAAGACACCAAGACATACTGCAGGTTCTATTGCTCAGAAAAATAATAGTCTATGACAGTGACATTCACTTGAGGTTTAGTATTTTTTTGCCAAACCTGTCACATCAGCTATGAACACCATGGCTTTGGTTCAGGATGTCAATTTCAAAGGGATTTTCAGAGGATAATCTTTGCTTCACTGTTTTTTATAATAAACAGGTGCAGGAAAGAAGATTTTCATATATTAAGAAAAATATATTAAGAAAAACTACCTAAACTGTTTTGAAGTGTTCATCTGGACAAACATCTGGTGAATCGGGCAGCTGGTCAGAAATGTGCCATTCAAAGGATCCATGTCATGGAAAACAAATTTTGTCTTCTTCTTTTTTTAATAAAAGAATGTGATGTAGTATATAAACATTTTTACAGTTCCTGTTTACTCAGTACAATCCAAATTGGGTGAAAACAGCCTGTTTCAAATTCGTTGTTTTTGTGATGATGAACACATTCAGATATATCTGCCTTCAGCAGGTTAGCCCCGCCCATTCCCATCGAAGACGTAAGTGTTTCACACTGGACTGCTTTTTTCAATAAGCCAGGAAAGCCCATCAAAACAGACGTCATTAACATATATCTTTAAAGGCTTGTTAAGAAAAAAACATGTTAAATTCTAATGGAAGACTAGAGGGTGTACAATTGCTATGTAAAAATGAATTACAGCTGATTTTGGTACAAAGATCCACACAAACAGGGAAATAAAAAATACATGAAAAAATGCAGGAAATGGGCTCTTTTTAAAATGCAACAGGACAAGAACTGAAGTCGGCTGCATTGCTGTGGAAAACCTAATGCAGAGCTGCCCTAAACAGACCTAATACAACGCATTTAATCAAGTAATAAGTATATTTACACTTATATTGTATTTAACAGTCAGCAAGGTCCTGCCTTGTTGAGGAAAATAACTGTGATTGAAGCCAGAGAATTTAACAGAACGACAATAGGGTGACTTTTTTTCCTGAAAACATCCTCTTTCGGCACTTACAAAATGTATCCGGCTGAGGCTTTCAAATTGCTGAAAATGCCCATAGTTTGACTATGCTTGTATGTTGACATTTGATTTCTTCATTCTGCCTGAATGTCACCATCCATCCCAAAGCGTCCACTTCTTCGAAAATGGTACAGTCACCCTACCTTAAATCAATTACCTTAAATCAATTATGCCTACCGAAAACAGCTTCCAGGGTGCAGGGACAACCTACTGTTTGCTAGAAGACTTTCAGCTGTATAATAATAACAGTCCTACCACAAGGTGTGAGCCTTGCAGTGGAAGCAACAGTGAGCATGAGCCTTGAACAAATTTATGTGGACAGGTAAGGTGAAGACAAAGCCCTACCGACATGAGGAGGTCTAAAGTGTGGAAAAGTAAAACTACATAAAAACGACATGACACGGCCAGGCACTGGAACTAGCTCATTCAGCTTGGTTAAAGAAACAACACATGATGAAAGCAGGCCCATGCCCTCAGGAGTGTGTAGAAACCTGATTCTTTATGTACAAACTCCCTGTTGGACAGCAACTCACTAATCAGCAAAACATTGACCCGATACAGACTGTCGAGGCAATCCAGAGGTTCATCAGAAGTCAAAGCTGTAAGCCAGCCAAGTCAATCTGCCAATTTATATTGAGTCAATACAAACAAACAAGACTAATGTGAAAGTTTCTAAGCTCAGAAATACTGTTGAATATGAGCCAAGCTTCTTATCCCTTAGAATTAAACTGGCTCCTATTGTTAATACATGCAAATGAGCTCTGCTCGGATTAACATCCTGCATTGTGCAGCAGTCCAGGCTGAAACACACCTTATAACTTTACATTTAATGTGTGGGGCTAAAATGCTGTAGGCTATGAATGTATGGCTCTATGTGAGATCAAGTGGCCACAAAGTGAATTCTAAACAGGCTGTTTTTATCACTTAAATTCTGTTTGTGGAGTTTATGGAGTAAAGAGTAAACAGGAGTAAGCTACTTATACCAGGCTAAAGTACAACCTCAATACAGTGGGGTTAGTTGTGATGTAGTGTTACTACAGTACATTTAATCAGAAACATGCATTAGACGTCATGTAATTAATCTTGATCATTTTTGGTCCATATTAAATTTGCAGTGTTTGATGATGTCTTTTAATGTATTTTAATGCATCCATTTTATGTATTTAAGTTGGAAATCTGGTTCAAGCATACTGTGCTATTGAATGAATTATATTTTGCATAAATTTACAAAATTGTCTTTTGTACTCACTTTGCTTTTAGGTGAATTGTTCGGAGGTTTTAAAAAATCACTCAATTCTTTTGTAATTATTTAGCAACACCAGTATCTGCTAGGTTGGGACTTTTAAACTTTTTTCAACAGGATTTGAAAAGAGCTGTTGCAGACAGATAATGGAACACTGTCTGTTGCAAACGGCATTGTCTGCATGTTTTTTTGCAAAATTCTTTACTGCTTTTCCAAAAATCAGTATGAGTCTGTGTGCCTCTTCACTTCAGTGAGTTGAGTGAGTAATAACAGCTCATTCTGAGCTATTAACCTTCTCACATAACCCAAACAACGCCAACAAATTTCCCTTCAACTAACACGTGAAAAATACCTTGCGATGCGGAATACTTTTGTAATGCAATAATCCAAGATCGGAGCTAGGATCTTGTTTTGTAGTGGCAAACAAATAAGCAAATATAAGTATGATTTATTGTTTACTGAATTTCAAAAATTCCCAGTTATATTTCTACAAGTCTTCCTTCTTCCTAGCAGATCAGTTTTGTATCCAAAATCATTTACCATAGTTTACACAGAATGCAGTCCATCTGTTTGTCCTACTTTGAAGACCTCTTTACACTGTTTATCAATTGTCAGGTTCTTCCAGGGTAGTAGAGGAGCACCAGTGAGGAGATATTTGGGTGGGGTATCATTCTCAGCACAGCAGTAGTGGTGTGTGTGTGTGTGTGTGTGTGTGTGTGTGTGTGTGTGTGTGTGTGTGTGTGTGTGTGTGTGTGTTACACAGAGTAAATTGCACACAGCAGTGTTGATTAAGTTTTTACACCCCCTCAATGTCACTGCTGGACTAAGAATAGTCCACCAATCAAAAATATCCAGTCAGTACACACACGCACACGCACACACACACACACACACACACACACACACACACACACACACACACACACAAACATCTAACTACAATATGAGTGCAAGCGCTGTACTGAGAATAATCCTCCAACCAAATAATACATGCACAGTTGTCATCCAGTAGGATTCCTGATCATGAATAAATGGTGTAGAGAAACAAATAATGTAGAGAAACAAATGGACTGCAGTCCATAATTGTAAACCACAAGGTGTACCTACAATATATGCCAAATGGAGCTGAGAAAATAGGCATCTAATTAAGTATCTTAATTATATGTTTCTAATAAAGTGGCATGTTGGCAAGCAATGCAGTAAAATTAACCTAAACTGCTAGACTGTGTGTGATTGTCAAAATGCTGTGGATTTGACAGAGTTTCAGCTTAAAAGGATTCAGTCTGTTCTTTGGGATCATACCAGGGCAACTCCAGTCTGTAACAAGATGCTAATTTAAAGTGAGTGTGACCAAATGGACCAAACGTCCCACTATGACCTCCAATTACCCTGCCACAGAGGAGCGGGTGAACTAGATCCTGCGCAAAGCCACTAACAGCTCTCTGAAATTTACAGTGTTCATCCACACCAGTGATTTAAGGCACTGAAAAAAACAAAACCAAAGTGTTCTCCATTCTGCCAGGCATCCATCAAGTCCTTGACACCATACAATAACTGTTCCAGCCTTGGCCTAATGGCTTGTTGACGTTAATGGCACATTGCGCACATTGCTTTGAATCCTTCAGCTTTAAGCATGGGCACGTGCAAGGGTGGGCACTGTGGTATTGGCCTACATAGTCTTAGAGAGTGTACCCACCGAAGCTGTGATTGGACTACTTGACTGACCTCTCAGCGGGATGAAGTCTCCGGGTTGGCTGACCTTGGTCTCGGCAAAGGGCTTCAGGCTGGGCAGCAGAATCAGGGTGAAGGACAGCAGCAGAACCTGTGGGACACAAACAGATGAACAGCTCTGTAAGATGGCAACATACAGCTGATGACGTAGCACTACACTGGACTTACTGCACTGCTGATGGGTTAGATATGCAGCAGATCTTTCTCCTGACGCTTCTCTGGCCAAACTCATTCGCTAACAGATATTAATACTATTTGACATTCTAAATGCAAGCAATGGTTTGTATGTAGTCAGTTAGCCAAGACGTGTTTGGTGTCTGAAGTTTGCTTCTTTGTATTGCATTGGATCTGCATATAACAAGTAATGGAAGCTTATAATCATTAAGTTACGACATGAGCAAGTGCACAATGCTAATCTAGTGGCTATATGTCTCAATGTCATCATCATTTTATTTTATCTACAAAGCTGAAGGAGCAAACTTGGAAACTAATATATCTTAGTTAATCAGCAACATTTGGGGTAAATTCTGCAAATGTGACTTAAGCTACATTTTAACATTTTAGGTTTAGACCTGATTTTTCACTCGTGAACAGTTTTTGGGCATCACCAGCAAAAGCCCAAGATCAGAAGAAAATCAACATTCACTCTGGGCTCACAAATCAGCTCTCGATCACTATGTGTGAATATTTCAAAGACACCATCCAAGAGACGGCTGATAGATATCCAGCATGCTAAATATCTGGACTTGTCGGCAAGTCCACATCTTGTGATGAGAAAAGTGTTATTCTCTGTGAATGTATTAACAAGCAACAGCCAAAAGTCCCTTTCCCTGACACATGGTACCACTGGTTGGAGATTCATCATAGTCACTGATCATTCATGTAGTGCGCAAATCACATTTTTAAGATCCCTGATTGCAAGACAACATGTTGAGTAGTGTGAACGGGTCAGCGATCTGACTACTTTAAAAGTCATGTAGTGTGTCCACAGAGGACAACTACACACGGTGTATTTGATACACATCCTGCAGGCCTGGACGTCTGATTCTACAGCCTCAGATGTTTTGTTAATAGCCTCTGATCTTAAATAGATATACTATTCTTGGTCAATCCAACAATCCAACAATCCAATCATTCTAATGCTAAATGAACAGTAAATCTAAATCAAAACTAACCCCACCCCCGCCATCAAAATTATTATGTCCCTACCCTAACACCTCTCAGCCCACCCCTAAGGAAACCAAAATTTCGCGTCAAAACAAACTGACGTCCAGGCCAGTGTTTCGAGACCTCTGAGAACAGTAACAAAGAACACGTGTTTCATTACTGTATTTACTTTTATCATGTATCTGTAATTTTAAAAAGCATTTCCTTGATTTCACACCGCTATATTTCACAGGAAAACCACCTACTTTTTACTTCAAAAGATACCTTATTTTGCATAATATGAGAAAGAATATGATGAGCCTTTCGCATATAAATAAATCATATATTGAACAGTTAGAATGTCCTAGTGGGTGTCTTTCACTCAACACTGGATGTTCTCTCTCCCCCGCTGTACTGTTCCCCTTATGCAGCTGTCTCGAGGATCACTGTGGGTGAGTGTGTGCACAGAATGTTTTCATGTTTATTTGTAGTCTGGAGCATGTCAGCGCCTGTTTGCTTGTTACACTGCTCACCAGAACACAGGTCCCAGTCTGGGCCGCTTTGTTGGATCCATTCATGACCATCGCCTGCAGACGACGCAGCTGCTCCATCAGAGATCTGTGCCCATCGCAGAGTACGAGAGAGGGAGAGGGAGTGCAGAAGAAAGAAAGTTCAGTCAGCAGCCTTCATACAGAAGAACACTGGAGCACAACTCTTAGGAATGGATCATAATTAATTCCCTCACATGTTGCACTTCTCCAGCTGGAAGACTTTCCTCTGCAGCTCCTGGTTCTGCGCATTGCAAGCTGCCATTCTAGCAAAACAAAACAAACAAAAGCAGCATAAACTTAGCAAGATTTCTAAGCAAAAATATATCATAAATAACTTAAAACTAGTAAAAAAAAAAAAAGATGCTCCACTTCTTACTCAGATTGTGTGTCAGATATGTAATATATATTTTTTCTTTGCATATTTTCTTACATTTATTATGAATAACTGGTTATAAATGATCGCATTTTTTAAATCTCATTTCCAATGGCTATTTGACAGTGCATCTCAAACTTTGCAGGGTTGAAAGAAGTGATTTATTACCAACAACTGATTTGACATCATAACTACTGACATTATAATCCTAACAAAAGTTTGAAAAACATGTGAAAAATGTAAGTAAATTTTAAGTCAGATTGATTGCATGGGGCAGCTGGTGGCCTAGTGGTTCGGGAGTAGCCCCTGTGATCAGAAAGTCGTGGGTTTGAATTCTGAGACTGCTAGTGGCACCACCAAGGTACCCTCGAGCAAGGTACCGTCCCCACACACTGCTTCCAAGGTGCTGTGTTCCTGTCTGCCTGCTGCTTCACTTGGTGAATGGGTTAAATACAGAGAAGAATTTTATGCTGTTCACACTGTGTGCTGTGGTGTGTTGACACCTTAATTGTTCTTCAAATAACCAAATAATCTCACTCGCAGTGTTTCAAGACAAATAATCTTTAGACAGAAAAACAGAATTATTGCTTGAGATGAGGTCATTTCTCTATTTAAATTTTTGTTTTCTGCAGTATGTGAATGCTGCTCACTATTTTCAGTTCTAGCTGCAATTCTATTATAAGCCTTTCTTTTCATTTCCATAGCCCTCACATTGAAACTCTGCCCCAGTGTCTGTGACATCCTTGTGCTCATTTCAGAGGGCCAACTTTCCGTGAGAAGCCATTACAAGCCAGAACGGCAATGTGGTGATTGGACATTGCTTGTTTACAGCATGACCTGGTTATTCTGCAGATTCAAGGCCCCAGCACCCAAGGTTCCCTGCTTCATTGCTTCTGGCTGTGCACTCAATACCTGCTCTCCAGTCCATCTATGTACTCCTTCTTCTTCTTCCTGCTCTCTTGGGCAGATTGTTTGTTCCGGATCTTCCGACGGATTTTCTTCAGTATCCTTTCCTCAAACTGCATTGACGGTCAAGGAGAGTAAAAACAAGAAGTACAGTGTTGTTGTCATGAAATTTAAGCAAAAACAAGTGTCTTCGTCTTTGGGGGTTTAATGGTCATTTTGTTACGTGCAATATCTTGTTATTATTATGTGCAATAGTCTTACCATGTGAAATATCACTACTTATTTCAGTATTACTGGTCTACTGTTGATCTCTGTGTAATAACGCACTCCTAACCACCATTTGTGTTATCAGTAATTCAGTTAACTGTAAGTTATTAATCTATAGTATTTATACCCAGCATTTGTGTACATAGCATAGTGTCTTTCATATATAGAGTATTTTCTGCAGAGGTTTTATTAGATTTATTTAGACTTTATATTTTGTTTCTGCGTCTCTATGTGTCTGTGCAGTTGTAACAGTTGCAGTCGTAGCAGTTTCCTCTGGAATCAGTAAAGTTTTCTCATTCCGATTCTGATTCTGATGTGAACATGCAGTACCTTGGTAAGAGGCAGTTGGCTCGGCAGAGTCACTCCCTCTTTGGCAAGTAACTTTTTCTCATCCTCATTGAGAACCAGCTCCTGGTGGGATGGCTGCGATGCCTGTGGAGGCTGAAGAGAGAAGACACAAATGTAAATCCAACAACCTGTGAAATATACAGTGTCCTTCATACAGTCTAACTGGCTGTGTGAGAGCAGTTTGGCTGCTGAACAAACACCCAGACACACACTCTCACGTGCTTGCTTGCTTTCTTGCTTGCTTGCTTGCTTACATCCTCTCTCTCTCTGTCTCTGTCTGTCTGTCTGTCTCTCTTTCTCTCTCTCTCTCGTATGTGTTTGAACATGTCAAGAATTTGAGTCCAGTTCCATGATTGAGGTCCAGCACAGTTTGGTGCTTTCCCTGCTCTAACACACCTGATTCAACCCATCTGTTGATTGCCAAGTTCAGTGAGTGTATTTGGGTAGGGCTACTACTAAATGGTTCTGGACCCCTGGAAACACCAAGGGTATTAAAATACATCAGTGCTTTGGGAGCCATCAGTCTGAAGATGGCGACTGAACTGCATCAGTTTTTGGTATATTGGCTATAATATTCAGTAGCATGCACTCCTTTTATTGGTTGATACTCTGGCTAGTATGAAATGTCATCATTGTTTTTATTGTCTATATTCCATTACTGTGTGAATACTAATATTTCGTTGCTGACCATTTTTCAAATGAAGTCTGAATCACACCAAAATAATTGAATTCAGTTGAATCAAATTACAGTGCCTTGCAAAAGTATTCACCCCTCTTGGCTTTTTACCTATTTTGTTAAATCCCAACCTGTAATTTAAATGTTTTTAAATCTTATTTATGTGATGGATCTGCACACAATAGTGTAAGTTGGTGAAGTGAAATGAGAAAAACATATATAAAAAAGAATTTAAAAAAATTAAAAACTGAAAATTGCCATGTGCATATGTATTCAGCCTAGTTTGCTATGAAGCCCTTAAAAAGTTCTGGTGCAACCAATTACCTTCAAAAGTCACATAATTAGTGAAATGAAGTCCACCTGTGTGCAATCTAAGTGTCTCATGATCTGTCAGTATAAACACACCTTTTCTGAAAGGACCCAGATGCTGCAACACCACTAAGCAAGAGGCAGCACACAATGAAGGCGCTCTCCAAACAAGTCAGGGACAAAGTTATTGAGACGTACAAGTCAGGATTGGGTTATAAAAAAAATATCCAAATCTGTAATGAGCCTTCGGAGCATCATCAAATCCATCATTTTCAAATGGAAAAAAACATGGTACCACAACAGACCTGCCAAGAGAGGGCTGCCCACAAAAAATCACAGACTGGTCAAGGAGGGCATTAATCAGAGAGGCAGCACCGAGACCAAAGGAAACCCTGATGTAGTTGCAGAGTTCCACAGCAGATACTGGAGTATCTGTCCATAGGACCACAATAAGCCGTACTCCATAGAGCTGGGCTTTGTGGAAGAGTGCCCAGAAAAACGTTGTTACTTGGTGATAAAAATAAGAAGGCACATTTTGAGATTGTCAAAAGGCATGTGGGTGACTCCCAAACCGTATGGAGGAAGGTGCTCTGGTCAGATGAGTCTAAAATTGAACTTTTCAGCCACTAAGGAAAATACTATGTCTGGTGCAAACCCAACACATCCCATCACCCCAAGAACAGCATTGTCACGGTGAAACATGGCGGTGGCAGCATCATGCTGTGGGGATGTTTTTCAGCAGCAGTAACTGGGAAACTGGTCAAAGTCGAGAGAAAGATGGATGGTGCTAAATACATTGATATACTTGAGCAAAACCTGTGTCAGTCTGCCTGTGATTTGAGACTGGGTCAGAGGTTCACCTTCCAGCAGAACAATGACCCGAAGCATACTGCCAAAGCAACACTCGAGTGGTTTCAGGGGAACCATTTAAATGTGTTGGAATGTCCTAGTCAAAGTCCAGACCTCAATCCAAGGAGCTGCAGCAGTTTTGCCTTGAGGAATAGAGACTTATCAAAAGCGACTTGCAGCTGTAATTGCCACAAAAGGTGGTTCTACACTACCTCACCTCACTTGTAATGTACAAGGTGGTAAAATCATTTTCTGTGAAACAGAAGAAATGTGCAATATCCTAGATCTGTGAAAAAGGATAAAAGGTGCAATAGTCTAAATGTGCAATACTATAACTGTGCAATATCTGCAATACAACTTGGATTATCTTTGGCTAGTACTAGTACTTGTATTTAAAAAAAAACAACAATAAACAAAAAACATTTCTCTCCTTTGTGTAGATATTATTTATATTTTCTATATAGTCTATAGTTTTTAAATAGTCTAAAAATGCTCTCTTCTCTGCTTTATTCTTTTGTTGTTTTGTTTCTTACTCTTCTCTAAACGTCTCTAAACTTGACTCGGAGAGCTCTGCACTAGAATTCCAATGTGCATAGACTGTTGGTTTTATGCACAAATGGCAGATAAAAATCTTGAATCTACTGACCCTAGGGTGGTGAACAGTTATGCACTCTAAAGTTTTCTGTCATTTTGTCCTAATTGTTTGCTTCACAATTTTTTAAAAAATGTAATCTTCAAAGTTGTAGGCGTGTTCTGTAAACAAAATGGTGCAAACTCTCAAACAATCCATTTTAATTCCAGGTTGTGAGGCAACAAAACATGAAAAATGCCAAAGGGGGTAAATACTTTTGCTGGCCACTGTATTGTGAATTTCAAAGACTATCAATTTGTAATCGATTGGCATAACATTGTCATAAAACTGATTATTTTATTTTCAACTATACATCCATTCTGCACACTGATCCCTTACCCAAAACTAGATACTGCAAAAGGGAAATGCTTTTACTTACTAATTTTACAAATGTTTAGAATGTTTAACATAACTTTGACACCCTCTCTGGTGCAAATGAAAACTGTCCTGAATATTACTGAACTGTAAAATGGAACATGTAAGTAAATTGTATACATTTATATATGTATTTGTATATTAATGATCATTTTGTCCTTGTCTGTGGCCTTGGCTCTAGATTTAATATTGGATGCAAAGATTTATACTAAACATTCATTCCACATAGCACATTTCCACCCTGTTCTTCACTATGTATGGAAAGTAGCTTGCTGCCTTGGGTACCCACAGGTTCTGGTGTGCCAGATAGCAGCAGGTCCTTGACAGTTAGGGAGAAAGTGGCAGCTGGCCGGGCCTGGGACACTTCAGATGCAGGAAGCATCCCGGCAGTCCTCTCAGGAAAAACGCCAGAGTCCCAGCCATCTGCAGAAACAGATAATAGCACTTGTTTGCCTTTGTGTATGTTTTTGTAACCACACATTGATGAAATACATAAATAATCGTCTTCAAGGCGAACAAAGTGAAACAAAAACGAAAGAAATCATGCTACACAAAAGTTTTGCCTGTGGACAAATAATGAATGTTTGATTCTTCCAGAACTGAACAGAAGCCCAATAACTGCCTGAAGTGTTTATAAAGGAAATGGTTATTGATCGCCAGCTGCTGTGAAGACATTTTTACAAATAAGTGCAGGACGACTCACTGAAATCAATGGGCAGCCTGGTGTCTGGAGGGTGAGCCTGCTGTGGCTGGCGGGGGCGGTAGCAGGACTCTAGAGGGGGGCTCCCAGGGGGTGGTGGACTGTCATTATGGTCAAAATGGTCTTCACTTATCCCACTGTCGCTCGGAGAGGGCGACCACAATGGAGAGCCAGACACGGAGTCATTCCCGCTCAGTAGGGCGTTGAAGAAATCTTCGCCGCCCCGTGCTGGCATCGCCATCTACACAACAAAAGACACACAACACCGATCACCACTTGGAGTGAACACACTCAACCCAGTCCTCACATTTCAAATGTCAATACATTAATTTTAATCACTGGACAGTTCTGTGACCCAAACAATATACCCTTTTCACAAAATCTTTTGAAACAGTATGTGAAAATATACTTATTTCTTCGGATGCTACAGCAAACAGAATATAATTGAATAGAATATCTTTATTGTCACCACAATTCACAGTGCAATAAGATTAGATAAACAGTACACAGAAAGTAAAGAACACAAAAAATTCTAATAATAAATCACTGCTAAGTAAAAGGCTCTGGTAATTTAACAAGTAACACTGCCAACATAAATGTTTATACCTTTAATTTTTATTTACAATTCTACAGTTTAGTGAAAAACATTTTGGGAAAAAGTCACATCAGTGGGATTTATTTAAATGG
>JBBJLS010000039.1:11237679-11266910 GCA_037577275.1 Bryconaethiops microstoma
CAATAAAATCTTCAAAATCATGATGTCTACCTGCGCCTGTGCCTTCAACACCCTGGTTTAAGCCAGTAACCGTGACACTGCACTTCTGCTTTAGATCTGAATAAATCCACAAGAGTTTCTGTCTGTTCTTCTAATGTGAGAAGATGAACACTGTGAATCTGAAATGATGTGATGATTAAGAAGCCTTTACAAAGGAAGGAAACCACAGCATCCATAATAGTGAAAGCAGGTCTGAAAAATATTTTATATACTGATGGACATTTTAATTAATGGACCATTTCAATGTTGCATATATTAATGGACATTTTTATGTGGTATATATTCATGGACATTAATGGACAATTTTAAAGGTGATTTATAATGTAAATAAATTAAAGGGAGGTAAACTTTTACACAGCGCTTTACGTAAAGCTGCAAATACAAATACACGATACAAATACATTTGAATTGAACTAATGTGGGAGATGCAGTACATTCTCTTTTTCTTTCTCTATGTATCATCTTGTGTTTTCTTTCCATTTTTGTACTGATACAAGAGTATGAGAGCATGAATATTTGACTGTGATTCATCTTAGATTAACCATGGCCGCCTAAGGGCGGTGCTATAATCATACCATTCACAAATTCAGTTACTCCTCCCTGTCATCAGATAAGTGTGACTCATTAGAGGAAAAGAGAAGACTCTTTAACCCCTTAAATGCTCCACTTATTATTCTGGTATTAACCTTTAACGCTCATTATTCAGTTATCACTATAACTTATTCATAAATGTCACATATATCATTATGAGATTGAGTAAGTAAATGTTGGCCCACATATCAGCACCTTACTAAAGGTTCCAGAATGGTTCTTAGCTAGAAAGTATAGTTCTAGGAAAAACCTTTCATTGGTATTAAACCTTAACATTATGTGATGAGTTTTAATCTTCATACATCTCCTTCTCAAACATTTCATTAAAGAATTATCTGGTTCTTTAAGGACGTAAAAGTGGTTCTTCTGTGGTGCATGTTAGAAATTCTTTAGGACTGGAGGAGGTCTATGCTTTTGTGAGTGGAAACCTCAGTTAGAAAAGTTATTTAAGTCTATATTTATGATCCATATATTAGAATGACCTGAGTCTGGTGTGTGTGTTTCTGAGTGCTTGCTGTTTCCTTGCTGGAAGTCGCACAGCCCACCCTCTGGACCACAGCAGCCTTCCACATTTATGGAGTTTTTAGCTTTGCGACGTGACTTTGAGGAAAATTCAAGAGCGAATATCGCTCACTGATGTTTTCTTCAAATGTTTTATTCATCAGATTAACTTCTCATAGCCGACATGCTTTGTTTTCATGGAAAGTCCTGATCGATCACAAGAGCAGCTCGATTGCAAACAAAGAGGTCTCTCTGAGAGAAAGTCTTAGACCACTAAAACTATAAAAGAGTTATGAAGTGTGCTTTTCTGCTATTAATCTATTTGATGTTCTGAATTAATCATTCTATCTAGCATGATGGAGAGCATAGAGCAATATTACTAACCCCAGGGGGGTTACAAAACACACAATATATTTTTATAGACCTTTTGCAATATACTGATAATATGTACAGAGAACCCCCAACCTAGATTACATTTTCTTTGATATTTTAAGAGAAAATAAGTACACATCCGCTACATCTTCTACATAAAACATGTTTTTTTCTGTTCATTTCTGATATTTATCTGTTCATGTTAGTGCACAATTTTATTCATGTTATTTTACCTACACTATATGAACAAAAGTGAGACACACTTGTTTTTCAGGGTGTGTTTTTCTCAACACCTTTGAGATGAACTGAAATGGAGATGGAAGCTGTTACAGCTGCAAATGTGGGACCAGCTCCAATTTAAAGTCTATGTATTTGAATGCAATGTCATTAAAATCCCTTAAATATATACATACATATTGAGCTAAAGCATTTAAACTGTTTCATAACATCAGGACACATTTTATGTCCTGATGTTATGAAACATTTTAAGATAAGACCTTTATTGGTTCCACAAGTGGGAAATTTTGCATTGTCACAGCAGAAAGTGGACAGTGCAAAAGTAAGAGCAGCAAACATGAAAAACAATAGAATAGAATAAAATGCTATACCAACAGGACAGTATGAAATGTATGCTATACAATCTAGAAATATAAAATATGGACATGTGTATTGTAAAATATATACATATATATGTATATGTAAACTATATGTACACTTAGATATGTATGTATGTACACAGTGAGTATATGTATGTACAGAGTGGATGTAGAAATAAATATAAGAACACTGTGGATATATACACATGCACACACATACACACACACACCCACACACACAGGCATTGACAAAAACAATAGTAATGCACCAGAAACATTGCACATTTTGAATTAATAATTCCACCCAAAAAAATGTACGTTGCATAAAAAGAATTGCACTCAAATAATATTGCACAAAAGCACAAACTACCATGGTGTAAATTCAGTACATAAACAGTAATCGTGTATTGAAATGTGCAGACGCGTGCCCTCCATAGAGAACGCGCACTTATTTTCACAAACAAATCTCGGAACATGACCGGGGCGCTCAGATTTTTGCACACAACTGTAACAATGCTTTTGGTTTTCAAAGTGGGGGACATCATTATAGCTAGAGGTCAGCCATGATCCTTCATACTTAGATCAGTAGATCAGATCTCAAACAGAAATGTCATTGATGTCCGTGTGAGCGAAGGGCTGTGGGGAATTCAAGGGCATTTCAAGGCTGTGGCAGCATTTAGTGCCCAAGAGGAAAAACTCTAGATCAATGATCTGCAGAGAGCATGCTGTCACCCTGAATTCAGCTCACATCCTGACCGAGAAATGGTCAGAGAACTGTCAGAGAAGCCCAGGTTAACATCAAAGGATTTCCAGGCATGTTTGGCCGTAGTGAGTCAACTGCTGAAAGGCCCTTGCATGAATTTGATGCACTGGAACAAACTTTGTGAAGAATGAACGCAGAACTAAAGGTCAGCAGAAGTTCCGACCAAACTCCTGGAACAATGTCTTCTGAACAGAATGTCACAGTGTTTTGACTGAATGCTGGATGTCATGAATGGCACAGGCCTAAAACATCATTTAACTTGTTTCATTAAAGCCAAACCAGTTCTACAAAACAGTTTAGATGAACAAAACCATCTCATAAACTCCATCTTTACAGTCCAGAACCATCTGTGAAAGGTTAAGAAGGTGAGATACATACATGTATGTGTACACATCTTTACTAATGTCTGTACTGACATCTATACTAAAAACAACACAAGACTACGCAGATGCTACAAGAAAAAAAGCCAGACAATAGAAGCCACAGGAAAAAGAAGTGTCACAGTATATGAATAAAGAGAATGGCACTGTGTGATGAGGTGGCAGTTTAGGGTGTGGTTCTTGTAAAAAGAAATCAGTTCAGTTTAGGAGTGTGTTTGTTTGTAGAAAGTGCTAAATTACACTTCCAAAAGAAAAAACATGCTGTCGATTTGATGTGAAATGCTCTGTTCTGGGAAACCCTACAGAGTCAGAATTATTTACGCTGGTGGCAGTGGAACGAGACGCCTGAGGAGTTTAATACCTCTAAAATCTCATCTGCAGAAGCATGAAATGTTGTCAGATGCCTGAGATTTTGTTTATAGAAAAAAAATCATCTTAAAGCACATTCATGGTGGAGGCGTATATTATGGTAGATTTTGAAATCATACATATCATATATAATACATGACATAACTATGGGTACGGCAAAATATAATATAGTGTTATATCTCTATGTCTGTCTTTTTTTAAATCAACATATTCTGTGAATTGGAATTGAAAACCCAGGTTGCCTAGGAAGACACACTGACCAGGATAGCCTCCAATCACACATTACCATATTTGGTTGGAGGCTATCCTGGTACAGAGTAGCCCAAGCTAAAGAACTGGACCTCAGGGTTCATGACCGTAGGAGTTTGCACCCAAGAGTACAAATGAGAGATCTTAACAGCCTCACAGGGCGGATCCACCGGCTGGCAGCAGAGGTTTGCTTGTTTTGCTGCCAGATTTGGCAAAATAAAGGAAACCACCTCTATCATTTTCTGTTGTATAGTGGTTGTTATTGCCACTAAGTTTTCGCCACGACAATATGTAGGGTCTTGTGAGGCAAAACAGTCCCTAAAGAAACCTTATTTTGTTCAGATTCACCACTGTTTTACCATTATCAACATGACATATGAACACTCAGAAGGCACATGTACATTCAGTGGTGGGTTTGGGTAGTGAATAATATAACTCTGGGTTCCCTGTACCACCACCGAAATCTAAAAGAAATCTGAGTCATTTCTAGTTTTTCTGCAATAAACTGTTTTACATCAGACCTCTCTGACTGACTTTGTTTTACTACTAAGCTATGCAGACATTTTGAAAAATGAGTGAATTCTTCTTTTAAGTACAGTGTCTCTGCTCTGTGTCCACATCTGGCAGGACGTGAGGCTACAAAATTAAAGCCGAGTTAAAAACAGATCACGCAACAGGGCAGTGAGCTAACTCAATTTAAATCCATCTACAATGCAGGAGAAATTAAAGCAGCTTAAAGCATTTGCATAAAGGTCAACCAGAGCTTCAGGACATTGTGCGTAATGAAGTCGACCAAAAATCTTCTCCAGTCAAAAAAAAGACTTCGAATTTCATACATTTGAATGTCATAGAAGTTTTATTACATTTCCTTTTTTAATATTCTTTCTCTAATATTAAGTTAGGTGTAATGTTTAAGCATTATTCATGCATTAGAGAAAGCTGCTTGATAAATAAAACTTCCATTGCATGTCCAAAAATTTGTGGACACCTTTTTATCCAACAATTCTTCTGAAATCAGTGGGATTAATGTGGAGTTTTTCCCCTCTGAGAGGGCTGCGAGATCATTGCTGCAAGAATTTGATGGCATTCAGCCACAAGAGCATTAGTGAGGTCAGATGCTGATGTTGAATGATTAGTTGGATGATGGATCGCTAACTCCACTCCAAACTAATCCCAAAGGTATTGGATGGAGCTCCATCACTCCAGAGAAAAAAATTCCACTGATCCACATTGGTTGTAAAAAGCACTATATAAATAAAATTGAATTGAATTGTTAGGCTTTCTTATGCTTAGCACATTGACCTTGCTATGCTTTTCTATACAGATTATATGGAGACTATTGTGCTGTGTCAGCGATGGGTGCACCTTAAAATATACACTTTAATAAAAGGGTGTGGGGACACTTTTGGGCATAGAAGTGGAGTGACATAGAATTCAACTACTTTATCATAAGGACTCAACGTGCATTTATTTTAACATCCAATGTGCTGAGGTCAAAACAACTAAAAAACGTCACTATCCAATTTATTAAAAAGCACTTTAATTATAAGGTTTGTACCGTACCACTGTTACCATTTATTTTAAAATTGCTCCCCAGCTCCATGAACTGTCTAGTCTCCAGTCTGTCCCTCTCCACAGAGAGTTCATGTACCCATCCTGCTTCACAATGACGACTGATTTCTCATTCTCTTTTACCCTCCTTCACTTTGATCTGTCTATCAGGACGTCTGTTCAAGTGTAACAACAAGATCTCTGCACTAGCAGAGGTTTGTAGCTATATTTGAAGCTCTACCTGGAATATTTCAATTATCAGAAGGAGAAATGTTTATGTCTGCATCGTAACAGCTTTCATGATCAGGATTCAGGATTATTTGTTATAAATTACCTCGGATTATAATGGGTCTGCTTTACAGTTCATACAGCCATGATATTGGTACAGCTGTGTACACACGCACACACCTTTGGGATGAACTGGAACGGAGATTGCGAGCCAGGACTTCTCGTCCAACATCAGTGTCTGAACTCATAAATGCTCTACAGAATGAATGGGCACAAATTCCCAAACAAACTCCAAAATCTTGTGAAAAGCCTTCCAAGAAGAGTGGAAGCTGTTATAGCTGCAATTGGGGCCCAAATCCATTTTAAAGTGTATGTAGCTTCGGGGCAGCTGGTGACCTAGTGGTTAAGGTGTTCGCCCTGCAATCAGAAAGTTGTGGGTTTGAATCCCAAGACTGCTAGTGGCACCACTGAGGTATACTGTGTTCCTGGCTGCCCATTGTTTCACTTGGTGAATGGGTTTACTGCTCTGGTAGAATTTTGTGCTGTTGTGTGTTCACGTTTGGCAGAATGGTCATTTTACACTTTTAGAAAAAAGTATCTGAATGCAATGTCATTAAAGTCCGGTCAGCTGTTCCAATACTTTTGTCCATATATATATATATATATAAATATATAAACACATATATACAGTAATCCCCTCGCTAAAGCACACACACAAGCAGCACAGTCTTTCAATAAACTGTAGGACTGGAAAACAACAATTTAATTAAATGAAAATTGACAGATGCAAAGAAACTTCATTGCCTGGACAAAATATTATGTCATTTATGCATTATTTCATTATTATTAAGCTTCACTGGGATTGTGAAAGACGCTATATAAATGTACCTTTGTATTGTTGTTGTTGTTGTTGTTGTTGTTGTTGTTGTTGTTGTTATGATTATGATTATAATTATGATTATTATTATTATTATTATTATTACAATACCATCATTCATTGCAAACAGAATTAATGCAAGCTGTTGGTGGTTTACTGAGCTGGTTTGTGTGAGCTTTTTGTCAAGCATTAGGACCTGAAAAGACAATTTGAGACACTTTGGGCTAAAAATGTATTACAAGAGCAATGTCGCCACCTGCTGATAGTGTCCAATTGCTCTTTTGTGGAAGTCTTTTACACTCGTACTATGTTCAAAGTTGCTGTCATCCATTATGCGTGGGGTTAGTTTGACCCCAGCAATTTAAACCTCCAGAATACGGTTGAAGTTAAAAATTCTGTCCAAGTGTATGTGTCCGTCAGGTACATTCTGTTTCTTTGTTGGCCGAAACAGTGCTTTAAATACAACATACAAGTAATGATGCCCCCATTAACATGGAAAATATGGAAAATATATTCTCCCATATTATGTGGCCTATCAGAGGTCCTCACCTTCATACAGGAATGATTATTTTCACTTGTGACCCTAAAGCAGAGGAAAGGGGTTTTTTGAAGAGTATTTAATTGCATATTACAGTGCCCTCAATATCCATGAAAAAAAGATATTGATATTTTTATGTTTTGTTGTGGCTAAAACAGTCTGGAGTCAAACTGACCCCAAAGAACACCGTTGTGTACAATGCATGTGCAGCACATGATGAAAACATGTCATGTTCATTTTGTGTTTATCCAGTTTGTCCCCAATGACTTAGGAAAACGCATTTAATATGAAAGAAGAAAAAATATTACGAATCATTAAACGTTGAATTAGGTCAAACTTAAAAGGAGGGTTAAATATAGACTATACACTAATCCTGAAGCGCACTCTTCCACAAGAGAAAAAAAAAATTCTCTTTACATTCAGATCTGTTTATTTCTGTTAATTAGCAGACGACCACCCATCTGTGCAAATGAGCAGGTGTTCAGCGGTAATCTTATTTATCTATAGTATTTATATCCACCTCCCTTACTGGCCATAGCACTTCGTGTACATAGCGTAGTGTATACAGTACTCAGTATTTTATTTTACTTTGACTTATTTTTTCCGCCTTTGTGTCGCTGTGTGTCTGTGCAGTCGAAGCATAAGTGTTTTTTCCTTTGGTCAATACAGTTGTCTAATTCTGATTCTAATTCTTAACTTTCTGAAAAGCCCCAATTCACATAGCAGTACTTGGGAAGTGTTCCAATATGCATACTTATGCTCTTGCTAGATATTGCACAGGACTTTAAGCGATTTTAAGGTTCTTTTTTTTTCTAAATACTACCCAATTACATAATCCTGACAGGATAGGATTTTGTACTAATACTAGCATTTGAGGTTCACTATATGGACAAAAGTATTAGGACACATGGCCATTACAAAACAGGAACTTTAATGACATTGCCTTGGATTACACAGACTTTAAAATGGATTTAGTCCCCCTTTCACTGCTATAAGAGTTTCCACTCTTCTTGGAAGGCTTTCCACAAGATTTTGGAGTTTCTTTGGGAATTTGTGCCCATTCATTCTGTAGAGCATTTATGAGGTCAAGCGCTGATTTTGGACGATAGCGCCTGGCGAGACGAGAATCTCTGTTCCAGTTCATCCCAAAGGTGCTGGATCGGGTTGAGGTCAGGGTTCCGTGTGGACCAGTCAAGTTCTTCTACACCAAACTCTTCCAGCCATGTCTTTATGGAGCTTGCTTTGTGCACTGGGACACAGTCATGCTGAAATAGCTTAAAGTGCTCCACTGAACACCACAGAAAATCCTTCCTTCCCGCTGCCATAAGACTCTACGACTCAGTAACACAACTACACAATAATCTGTGCAATAGCCTGCTGCTCCCTTCTGCATATTTATTACGGGTTTAAAAAACTATAATTGTGTGGAAGACTATGTGCATTATTTTTGCTGTGATGTGCAACAGTCTATGTGCAATACTGTGCAATGTTCTTACCAGGTGCTAAAACATTACTATGTGCAATATCGTATGCTGTCCTCTAAATGGTGCTAAATCACTTAATTACCTGCAATATCTTATGTGCAATAGTCTACATGCGCAGTATTACTACTTATATTCATATTGTGGTTGCTTTCTTTCTACAGATTTTTATTTAGATTTTATTTAGGCTTTTTTATTTATTATTGTACTTTATCTTACATTTTATTTTACTTAATTAAAGTGTCTTGTATTTCTGTGTCTGTGTGTTGTGGCAGTCATCACACAAGCGGTTTCCTCCAAGATAAATAAAGTTTTCTGATTCTGATTCTGATTCTGATTCTGAATAGAAAAGGTTCCTCCCCAAACTGTGTCCACAAAGTTGGAAGCTTAACGTTGTCCAAAATGTCTTGGAATATTGAAGCATTAAGGTTGAGCCCTTGACTGGAAGTACAAGATCACCTGAATTCAGTAATTAAAAGGTGTGTGTCAATACTTTTGTCCACATAGTGTACTTAACTGCAAAAAGGACGTGCACTCCTTGTATAGTCTGGACGACAGTAAAGTTTGCTTTGTCTTTGATAGCTTTTTTTTGTTTATTTTTAATTCTGTAGTCATTATTTCCCTTACAGAAGGCAGGGTAGCTGCTGGTGGCCTAGTGGTAAGGGAGCTGCCTCTTCAATTAGAAGGCCATGGTTTGAGTCCCAGGACTGCTAGTGGCACCACTGAGGTTCTCTTGAGCAAGGTACAGTCTTCACACACTGCTCCCTGGACACTGTTTTCCTGGCTGCCCATTGCTTCACGTGGTGGATGGGTTTAATACAGAGGAAAAATTTTGTGCTGTTCACGTATGACAAAAATGGACACTTTAGTTGTTCGTAAAATAACCATAAAAATCTCAGTGTGTTTATACGGAAAAACAGAATTATCACCTTGAAATTAGATCATTTCTCTATTTGAGATTTTGTTTTCTGCAGTATGTGAACGCTGCTCACTATTTTCAATTATAGCAGCAGTTCATTATCATTATGAGATTTTCTTGTCATAGCCAAGAAAGAATTTCACTGTTTGCCATGGTGTGATGTGATCCAGAGCTACTTACAATAATTAGTTACTGTGACAGCCCCTCCTGAAACAACTGAGATTTGAACCTACAACGTTGTGGTTATTAGGTTCACAGACAAGTGTTTTACCCACTAGGCTATTATCTCTCCTACTTTTACTACTATAGTCTACTTTTACTTCTGCCATAGTCATTATTTCCCTGACAGAAGTTGTGGCAGCAGCTGGGGTCCTGGTGGTTAAGTAGTTGCCCTGCGATCAGAAGGTCATGAGTTTGAATTCCATAAATGCTAGTGACACCACTGAGTTACCCTTGAGCAAGATACTGCTCCCTGGGCACTGTGTTCCTGGCTGGCCGCTGCTTCGCTTGAATGGGTTTAAATGCAGAGAAAGAATTTCACACTGTTCACATTGTGCTGTGGTGTGGAGCCACTTTAGTGAACACTTTTAGCTGAAGGTGCTTTTGGGTCCGACTAATTGTCTCTCAGTGTCCTACACCCTAGCAGGGCGCCCTAGTCAGTGCACACATGGGAGGAAGGGGGGCAGTGAATGACGTTGTCACGCAAGGCGACGTCGTTTGAACGCCGCTCTATATATGGGTACGCGCTGACGTCAGCGGCCTCTTCCCTGCCTGTGCCCCGGTGAGGTGGGCAGTGTAGCTCCTGGGTCTGGTTCTCCTGACAGCGAATCCACAAACATCCGTCAAAATGGTGAGCCCCTGCCACATTTTATCACAACTACTTATTTACACGAAAGCATATCGCCACATTGTGTGCCTATTTGTCCGTTCGAACTCTTGTTAAGTGGTAAATTCTTGCCGATACTGATGGCTAACGGCTTTCATCCAAAATGGCAGCCCTTTTGTGTTTGAATATTGTGGCCTTTTCAGCCTCATACATTAGCAAAAATGTAATGTCTTGGGTCTGTCATGGGCTAGGGTCGTCGTTTATTGTGTTAAGATGGTTTGAAGGTCTGTTAAGTCAGGTTTAAATGCTGTGGCGTAGTTTGCCGGTGTTGTAACTCATTAGCTTGTGAGGCTAACGGCGTTCCTGTATAAAATGGGGGTTGAATCCTTGCTCGGGTGGTGCTGGACCGGTCGGACTAGGTTTGTTGTGTCTTCCAAAGGCTTTTAAGAGCTCTTGGAGGTTAGGAATGACTGAAAGTGCCCAGTGTTTGGTTATAAAACTAGCTGGCCGCCATTCCTCTGCTATCTTTGTTCCACGTGGCCTGCTGCCGGCTGATGTGGCGCAGGTCTCCAGCTGCTGTGTTGACTGTCTTTTAAAAGGTAGACAAACTATATAATAAGGCATCCACAGTCTAAATCAGTTTCTTGCTACAGAAGCACAGTAAAACTCTCCCATTATAAACCGTATAATGACTAAGCAGCGAGTTCTGGGTTTTTAATCAGCCCACCTGAATTCACTCTGCTGCTCCTTTTCGTCGCCTGTGTGGAGTTTGTCATCTGGGTGCGGTTGTACTGCTGTCAGCAAATTTCTCAGGGCCCCACTGACGTTTTGTCTTTATAATGCTGGGCATGAGAGGTATAATGGGTCTGTTTTAGTATCAGCATTTTGTTGATGTTGGCATTTTGACTCAAACCTTTTTATACATTAATGTGTTAAATCTTCAAATCCAATTTCTAACAAACTTTTCTCCTTCCTTAGGTGAACTTCACTGTAGACCAGATCCGTACCATCATGGACAAAAAGTCCAACATCCGTAACATGTCTGTGATTGCACATGTGGATCACGGTAAATCCACTTTGACTGACTCGCTGGTGTCCAAGGCTGGTATCATCGCTTCAGCCCGTGCTGGAGAAACCCGTTTCACTGACACAAGAAAGGATGAGCAGGAGCGTTGCATCACCATCAAGTCCACGTGAGTATGGTTTTAGACAGACCATGGTTCCAGAGGCTTATGTAACATGTTCACAATTCATTCAAGAGTTGCTGTGTTGATACTAGTTCACTCTTACAGTGCCATCTCCCTGTTCTACGAGCTTACTGATAACGACTTGGCCTTCATCAAGCAGTGCAAAGATGGTTCTGGCTTTCTGATCAACCTGATCGACTCCCCTGGACATGTCGACTTCTCCTCAGAGGTGACAGCTGCATTGCGTGTCACTGATGGGGCCCTGGTGGTGGTTGACTGTGTGTCTGGTAAGTGTATTGTCCTACAAGTTGAAATCAGTATCTTGAGGCGTGTATGTTGTTTGCCAGTAGCATAAACATCCTTTGACTGGGTCAGAGTCATTTCCTCCCTCAAATTGACTTGACTGTTGCAGCTGAAATGCGCAACTGTAACATTGTCACTGTTATGTAAAATTGTAAGGAAAACCAGTTAAAATTAAACTGGGTGATGTCTTTAGGGAACAGATTATTCATCCTGCTTGTTTGCCTCCCATCTAGGTGTCTGTGTGCAGACTGAGACTGTACTCAGACAGGCCATTGGAGAGAGGATCAAGCCTGTGCTGATGATGAACAAGATGGACCGTGCCTTGCTGGAGCTGCAGCTGGAACCTGAGGAGTTGTACCAGACCTTCCAGCGAATCGTGGAGAACGTCAACGTCATAATTTCCACCTACGGAGAGGATGAGAACGGACCAATGGGAAACATCATGGTAAGAATTATGTACTGGTAGGCTAAAAACTTGTCCTTAGGGAGTAGACATACTGGTATGCTACAAATTACAGAGCGAACTGTAGTGGTAGTCAGTTCACCATATTGTGGTGATTACAGAAATATAAATTTTACATTAACATGTACAATTCTGGCCATACTGCTTACTAGTAATTTCATGGTTTGGAACTTTGCTTTGTGCTAGGCCTTAAGTTCATGAACCTGAGGTTTCTTCTGTTCAGATTGATCCAGTTATTGGTACTGTCGGGTTTGGGTCTGGACTGCATGGATGGGCCTTCACCCTCAAACAGTTTGCCGAGATGTATGTGATGAAGTTTGCCGCTAAGGGTGATGCCCAGCTGGAGCCAGCAGAGCGCTGCAAGAGAGTGGAGGACATGATGAAGAAACTGTGGGGTGACAGGTGTGGCCTTCAACTTGACAATGTTTGGGGATCTGTTGCACTTTTTATTGGATTTCAGTTTATTCTTAATGCAAGTCAATACATGTGTTTTGGGGTTTTTTCTATAGATACTTTGACCCTGCCACTGGCAAATTCAGCAAGTCTGCTATAAGCCCTGATGGCAAGAAGCTTCCCAGAACCTTTGCTCAACTCATCTTGGACCCAATCTTCAAAGTGAGTATACACACCTGCTTACTGGGGTTATGTTAGTGTAAAGTTAGTTCAGTGGTCCATCAAGTGATGACTTGATTTCTTCACTTTGACCTGACTGTCTAGTGGTGAAAGACTTTGATCTGATTAATGGCACTGGAAGCAAAATTGTTTGTGAAAGTATTTTCTAGGTTTAAATGTTATGTAGCTCAACTTGGTGTTTCCTTGCAGGTTTTTGATGCCATCATGAACTTCAAGAAGGAGGAAACTGCCAAGCTGGTTGAGAAGTTGGACATCAAGCTGGATGCAGAGGACAAGGACAAGGAGGGCAAGCCCCTGCTGAAGGCTGTGATGCGTCGCTGGCTGCCAGCTGGAGAGGCCCTGCTTCAAATGATCACTATCCACCTTCCCTCCCCAGTCACTGCTCAGAAGTATCGTTGTGAGCTCCTGTATGAAGGACCTGGAGATGATGAGGCTGCCATGGGTATGTTTTAGTCAAGAAAATGGAAATGTGTAATATGATATATGTACATAATATAAATTTATGTACATAAAAAAATAACTTCATTGGTCATTGTGTCTCAGGTATCAAGAACTGTGACCCCAAAGCTCCCCTTATGATGTACATCTCAAAGATGGTGCCAACTACTGACAAAGGTCGTTTCTATGCCTTTGGACGTGTCTTCTCTGGCTGTGTGTCCACTGGCCTGAAGGTGCGCATTATGGGACCAAACTACACCCCTGGAAAGAAGGAGGACCTTTACCTCAAACCCATTCAGAGGTTAGTTTATGTAGTTGGACTAATTTTAGAAGTCTGGCTAGATCTGTTTTTGAAGTGGACTGGACCATAAGAGACAAGCTGATGCGTTCCTAAATAAGTCTGCTCTTAGAAACCCTTCCTAATTATGGCTTGTTCTCAATTTAGGACCATTTTGATGATGGGCCGCTATGTTGAGCCTATTGAAGATGTGCCCTGTGGTAACATCGTGGGTTTGGTAGGTGTGGACCAGTTTTTGGTGAAGACGGGGACCATCACCACATTTGAGCAAGCCCACAACATGCGTGTGATGAAATTCAGTGTCAGTCCTGTGGTGAGGGTGGCAGTGGAGGCCAAAAACCCTGCTGACCTGCCCAAGTTGGTGGAGGGCCTGAAACGTCTGGCCAAGTCTGACCCCATGGTGCAGTGCATCATTGAGGAGTCTGGAGAGCATATCATCGCTGGAGCTGGTGAGCTGCATCTCGAGATCTGCCTTAAAGATCTTGAGGAGGACCATGCTTGCATTCCATTGAAGGTATTGCAGATTGGGCTGTTGCCATCAGTGGGAATAGAATGCAACATGTAGGCCATAACTTGAGATTGAATTTGCTTCTTTCCCCAACAGAAATCTGACCCAGTGGTGTCTTACAGAGAGACAGTGTCTGATGAGTCCAAACAAATGTGCCTGTCCAAGTCCCCCAACAAGCATAACCGTCTTTTCATGAAGGCTCGTCCCTTGGCTGAAGGTCTGCCTGAGGACATTGACAAAGGCGACGTCACAGCCAGGCAGGAGCTGAAGGCTCGTGCCCGTTATTTGGCTGAGAAGTATGAGTGGGAGGTAACTGAGGCCCGTAAGATCTGGTGCTTTGGTCCTGATGGAACTGGCCCCAACATGCTGGTGGATGTGACTAAGGGAGTCCAGTACCTTAATGAGATCAAGGACAGTGTTGTGGCTGGCTTCCAGTGGGCCACCAAGGAGGTGAGCCTTTAAATGCCTTTGCAATTGAATTTCTATTATTGTAGTACGTTTGTTTTACACTTGTTTCCCCCTGTCTTAGGGTGTCCTGTGTGAGGAAAACATGCGTGGAATTCGCTTTGATGTTCATGACGTGACCCTTCATGCTGATGCCATCCACCGTGGTGGTGGCCAGATCATTCCTACAGCCCGCCGAGTGCTTTATGCCTGCCAACTCACAGCAGAGCCCAGACTCCTTGAGCCTGTTTACTTGGTGGAGATCCAGGTATGATGATGGTTTCAAAATGCTTATTGATAACTTGTAGGTCAGTGCTTGATGTTGCTGTCCTCTGTCCACAGTGCCCTGAGGCTGTTGTTGGTGGCATCTATGGTGTGCTAAACAGAAAGAGAGGTCTAGTGTTTGAGGAGTCCCAGGTTGCAGGAACTCCAATGTTTATTGTCAAGGCCTACCTTCCTGTCAATGAGTCTTTTGGTAAGTGGGGTCCAATGATCTGTCACCACAACTGAAGTGCAAGTTATGTTGAATCTTGTCCTGAGTTCTTGTTTTCTTTCTAGGTTTCACTGCTGACCTCCGCTCCAATACGTCTGGTCAGGCCTTCCCACAGTGTGTGTTTGACCACTGGCAGGTACTGCCTGGAGACCCAATGGAGGCCAACACCAAGCCTGCTCAGATTGTGGCAGACACACGCAAGCGCAAGGGTCTCAAGGAGGGAATTCCAGCTCTGGATAACTACTTGGACAAATTGTAAAGCTCCTGTTCGATTCCTCTCCCCTCACCCCTTCCCCTCCCTATCAAGGGACTGGACTGTACAGAACATCACGAGCACTAATGCTTGCCAAAAGTAAAGACAAGATGTGATCAATAAAATTTAAACCGTAATAAAGGAGAATAAAAATTGTGTTGCGTGTGGATATAATTGCTTTGGAGCATGTTTTGTAAAATAAAATCTACATGAGGCTTATGGCAGACATTGATATGATGATGCACCTGGTGTTTCCTACTTAAGTCCAACTTATATAAATGATTTTTTTGCAACATGGTGACTGCTGTACAGTAGCCCAATGTGAAGTGATTAATAACTTAGTTATGTAGGTTTGTCCTGTTTTGGGGGGCCTTCCTGCACATTTACTGTTCATATAAACCCATTTACATCATTGAGGAATGTTAACTGTTGATCAATTGTGAAGGAGGCCTCCAGGAGCCTGGTAGGGAAGCACTGCCCTAATGCATGTGCCTTAAGTGTAATTGGACCATCAAATGGGGGCAAAACCCTGCACTAGATTTGTCCCTTTCTGTTGCATTACAGGCTTAAAATAGTTAAGGTTGTGTATATGCAGTGTGATCTAACTCATCTAGTGTGCATCACTTGATCTTTAATTTGTTACAATATTGCCAGATCAAGTCTTTGACAAGTGTCCATCTTGTTTGTCCAAAACTACAGGAACATAATTTACGAGTTATAAGTGAACTTGCCAGAAGGACTTATTTGAAGTGAAATGTAAGAGCTAACATGTAATCTGCGCCTTCTGAGTGTATCCCACGAGTCAGCAGAGAAACAGGTGCTACCTGATCAGTTTCAGCCTGCCTCACTGGGTTAGTAACAGGTAATGCATACTAAATTAAACTAAGTACACAGACTTTTATTGTACGTACAGGACATGGATGTATTTACAGCACTTTTACAATGGGCACTGATGAAACAAATTACATAAGCAATATACAGATTGGCAAATAGTTTTACATTCATTAAGTTGTTCCATGTTCTTCCTCCATGATCTCTCTTTTTCCAGATAGGAATAGAAAACTAGAGTTATAGAAAGGTATTCAATACTTCATTACTTCGGAATAGAGCTTTTCTCCAACAGCATTTAGAATGCAAGTGCTCTGACAAATTTGGCTCTTTTATCAAGAGGGCAACTATGGTTGAACAGCATTCAGTGTAAACATTACTTAATTTTCTACTATTTAACACGCGTCAGAAAACATGTAACAGTCTGTTTCACACAAGTGTAGTGTATTTTCCTCCAAACAGTACAATTCGCAGTTGCGTCTGGGATAAAAGTGCATCAGTGCAACTCATAGAAGCGATGAGAGTTTTACCAATCAGCATTTTACCAAAAAATTGGACCCAGTTCAGAACCACGTAGCAACTAAACAAACTAAATTGTGTTGCCATAAACAGAATAAACATTGGGGTGTACCAGATTTGCAATTATACAGCCTGATCTACCAAATAACATCTGTTAACAGTTTGCATCTTTGAAAGTGTTCACTAGCTGGTCATAACTTCAGGCTTCAGCTATGAGGTGCTACACAAGTAGAAAAACAACTCTGTACCCAAAGCACAACTGGGCACTTGATGGATTTCTCATGCTCTGACCATATGGCAAAAAAAAAAAAAAAAACTGAAGAGAGATCATGATAAGATCATTATTTGGTTACTGATCTGCAGTTAGACCAGTAGAGTTCAGTGAATCAGTAACAATATGTAACGAAGATGTCCATAAAGACTAGAAGGTCCATCATTATGTGTAGAAGATGACCTCTGGAATTTGTCCATCCTCTACAGAAGTGCCATTGTTGTTGCCTGCAGCGTAACAGAAGGTGAAACAGGTTTTGGTGCCTGTGGCTGGAGCTTCATGAGTGACTTTGCGCATGCCTTTTGTCCCATAATGGGAGTCTGGACCCTGCAAAGATTCAAAGACAGTTTCCTTAAGAATTTGTAGATGGAAAAACAGTTGCCATGGTCAGGGGTGTAAAGACATATCCTTTTCTGACATAAAAAAAAAAAAAGATATATATAATTATTCTGATGTCAAAAATAAATGAGCAGAACTGAGCAATATGTTCCACATATTTAGTACCATCATATTATACATTTATAATTTACACAACTGAAAATCATACATTCGCAAAATAGTTTCTCTACAACTATTCTGTTAGTCTTTTTTATATTAAGAAAAAAAAATAGCTGATATTTTTGGTTGAAATTTGTACCAGTATCAGTGAAAATTTCAGACTGGTTGAGCCCTAGAAAACTACCTTAAGTGTTGCACAGGCAATGTAATTGACACTAGGGAGTATCTCCACAGGCTCTTTGAACATCACTCGGAAGGTATTAGCCGTGCCATCGCAGCTGAAGCCTGTGTCATTCTGTCCCAAGACTGTGTTGCTGTCTGTGTGGATGATCTGCGTGAGGGGAAACACATTTTGTAAGAAACAAAAAAACTGCTAAACACATTATATATGTTTTATCATTAATCGAAATCTTACCTGGATGTTGACCTGATAGTCAGTTGGACCATGTATGGAGCCATAGAGACCAAATCCCACAACAAATATTCTGCGATTTACAGAAAACCTACAGAGAACATTTAAGAATATTTGATCAGTGCATCACAATTTAATCATCTGGCCATTACTATTACTTCCACAAACCCAGTCTATAACTGCGCTCACTAATGTGAGGTTGCTCTGTGAGAGTATGTGAGTGGTGAAGGAATTAGCTTTCCATATTGTACTGATTTTTTGTTCGGGTTTTAATTACCGGATGCGATCGCTGGTCCCGCTGTAGCCCCAGCGGCTCTCCACCTGGCCAAAGCGTGTAATGCTGCACTCCTTCCCCCGCAGACAGCAGCGCGGCCGGTCAATGAACTCCACCTGGGGTTTAGGGTTAACCGTGAAGTGCAAGAAGAGGCTGACCACCTCCCGGTCTGTGAGAATACCTGACTGAGCTGGACCTGCTCACAAAAAACAAAGAGAGTTGAGGACCAGAGATAGCGCCTCTCAGAAATCTGAACTGAGTTTGCTGAACTGACAATGACCCGTCACATTTAACCACTCAACACAAACTGATCTCTTTTACTCATGAGATTGTACTATTAATCTCATTCAATTTTCTCAGTTAACAATATTTTATGAGTATGATTTAAAAGGCACAAGACAATTCTATAAGTTCGTAAAAAATGTAAAGAACTCTATAATAGGTAAAGTCTTGAATCATGAAATTTCATCAAGACATGAGTGCCTACAACCATCTATTATTTTCCGAATTGCTACCACAAAATACAACCCACAGCACTGCCTGGTTTCGAGTTTTCCTTAACTCAACACACCTGATCCAGCTCATCAATTATTTATGAAGCCTTTTATGAGCCGTCTTACTTATAGGCCAGGGAATAGTGGAACTGTGCAGCGCTGTGGGTCAGCTGGACCTAGAATAAACAGTCTTTTTCTTACTTTTCTCCCCCTCACCATATTTACAAATTAATTTCCAATTTCTAGTGCTTTTATGCTATTTCCTATATTGTAATTGTGCAACACATTCATTTTCTTACACTGGGTTTAATGCTACATACAGTGGTAGGCACATCTACCAAAAACCCAGACATCTGAATTAAGTGGACACTTAAGTGACATTCTTTCACTGTGAAATATTAGGTAAATCAATTAAAACCCCAACACTAAATTTTAACAGAAGAGTCGTTTTGTCTTCTTAGCCATTATTTTAAAGTATGGTGTAAAGTGACCATTCTGTCATATGTGAACACACCACAGCACACAGTGTGAACAGCAAGGAATTCTTTCTCTGCATTTAAACCATTCACTAAGTGAAGCAGCGGGCAGCGAGGAACACGGCGCCCAGGGCGCAGTATGTGGGGACGGTACCATAGTTTAGGGTACCTCAGAGATGCCACTAGCATCCTGGGGAATCAAACGCAATTTCTGATGGCAAGGCAAATGCCCTAACCACTAGGTCACCACCTGCCCGGCTATATACCTGCTATATATTAGTCTATTTTTAAATACGCTTTCAGCCCCTCTGGGTTACTTTACCTATTAATATACATAAAGGTCCATACATGTAGCCTTCACAGCACAATGGTTTTTAGTAACTTAATTCTAGCCATAAATGTGTGCATATTTTACTGAAATTGATTATAACCTACCATAGGATTACAAAATCTTTGCAATCGAATTTCTACCTTTACACATCAGTGCATTTTCATAACAGATAAGACTGTTCTTACCAGCTGCAAACTCCTCTATGGTCATCAGTGGGAAGCGGATTAGGCCGAGGGCCTTTCCCAGCACTCTCCGCTTGTTCTCTGGGGTGGGCTGCAGTTGTTGCCTTTGAGTCTCAGCCTCGGCCCAGCGCACCGCAGCCCCAAACAGACGCACCTCCCGGACCCCCAGTGTGTCCCTCTCCAACACAGCCACCAGTGTATCTAACAGTGAGAGGTAAGGGGTAACATACAATTCAACAAACGGCGATCTGTAAAATAACAGAATATCAATGTTAATGTTTAGGCAGTAATACCAAGGTCAATGTCAGTGAAGCCCTCAGCAGCAAGTGCATCTGCAGTGTTCTTGTCTATATTCTCCAGGCAAAGGCTGGCAAGCTGCGGCTCATCAAACAGCCGTGCCTGAAATAAGAGAAACACGATTCTGTATGATTATGGGACTAAATTTTGCATCAGTTCATAAGATTTCTTTTCATATGTACAAAGGTTTTTATACACATGTCTAAATGTTTATAGACACCTCATCATACTCCTTATTTCTGAAATCAAGGTTAGTTATACGGACATTTGTCCCCTCTTTACTGCTTTAAGCCCCATTACCTGGTGCTTGGTATTAGACCATAAGCTCATGTACAGCTGCTCTAGAGCATTCAATTCTACGGGCAGTGTTTCCCCTTTACAATTCCTTTATTTTCTCATTTAAATGTTTACTGGAAAGAATATGCATCTATGACCATTTACATCATCTACTGAAATGAACATGCATTTGTACAACACAAGCATTTAAGAATTCTGATTTTAAAAAAGTCCTTATCCTCCAAGTTTCTTAGGAACATAGCACTAATTTCAGTGTTTGATGAAGATGCAGGCAGTACAGTCACACATAACGAATACACTAGGACAGTGCAAGTGATTGAATTCAATTAAAATCTGTTACTTTGGAGTTGTAGACAAAATAATAAACAATTTAAGTGTATGTACTTGTAAGGGATCTGGTTGACTTGCAGTTAAAGCTTTCAAGTACTTCAAATATATACTTCCATCAGGTTCCCCATTGTATCCACTGAGGCATTTCCCAGTTATAAAACATCAAACCTGAAACTGTGTATCATTTGTATTTTTTTTAAATAATAGGGCACTCCCAAAATGTGTAATAATGACATTTTGTGATCCTTATTGCTTCCCACAAACTGACTTGCCCATAAAATGAGTTTCCCCACTCAGAATATTTGATATATAACGGGAATGGAATAGCAGCAGTTTAAACTGTAATGCATAAATATATTCCCCCCAGTCCTCTAAAGAAATACAAATACAATGTTTCCATGATATTAAATCTGCAAATCCGTTATACTACTTCTTACGTGTTTGTGACTTATATACACACACTGGTATAAATGTTTTAATGACATTATTAGTTCTGAAGTGGTTCTGTTTTTTTGCTTCTGGTGAGACTGTTTTCTTTTTTGTTTGTTTTTAATGGGGATTTTATAAGTGATTGCCAGTGTCAGCAATGGGTGCATTTGAAGAGAATTCTTCAGTAATTCAAAGGTCTGGAAAAATAGTAAAAAACTGAGTAATTACAAGGTTTGTTTGGACAAATAGTGAAGATGTGCAGTAATCAGTATCTTGGCGAGCTTGGTGTTCTCTCAGGTGGTAAAATGGTCCAGATAGTGTACTGGTACTGGACACACCCTTGCGCCAAGACAACGCATACATTAAGCACACAGGCACACAGTTTCTCAATGCTAGGAGCGGAGAGCGCAGAAACCAGTGCAGATCTTACCTGGGTGAGCAACATGAAAGCGTTGTCTGCACGCAGGTTCTTCTTCAGAAACTCCACACAGTGTGCTTCAAGCGCAGGCACTGCGTACTTTTTTGCAGTGTATAATGTAGTCATCACTGTCTCTGGCCCGATCTGCACCTCATCGGAGTAGAGAAACCTGCAGAGGGAGGACATCAGTAGGAGATGAGAGTTCCCCCCCCGACACAGACTGTGCATGAAAGCACAGCCCCCATCCTACCCACACACGCAGACTGTGCTTTAATGTACAGCCCTCCAGAGACTGCATTAAAGCATACCCCCTCACCCCCCCAATGAACACCACATGTCCCCCCTACACAGACTGTGCATCAGTGTAGTCTACAGAGACTGTACATTGAAGCACACCCCCCACCAAGCCATAGACAACACATGCCCCCCCCACACAGACTGTGCATTAAACCACACCCACACGAACGCCACGTCCCCCCTCCCCCGCCACAGACAGACTGTACTTTAATGCATAGTCCCACACAGACTGCGTTAAAGCACACGCTCACCCCCCTACACAGACTGTGCATTAATGCAGTCCTACACAGACTGTGTAATAAAGCACCCCCTCCTCCCCTCCACAGCCCTGTACACAACAACAAGGACACTTGGAGGGCATTTATGACACCACAGTCCACGGTTTTAAGCAAACGGGAGGTGCCTAGTGCAGCAGACAGCCTTTCCACCCGTTCCCTTACTTGAGGAGAGCCAGAAAAGCAGCCGGTTCCACATCTGGCAGCTCAATTTCAGTCGACGTCGTGGCCATGCCTCCGTTGAACATGGCGTCGAACACAGCGCTCCCCACGGCCAGAGCGAATCTGTGGAGAGCACGAACACGTTTAGCGCAGGGCACAAACGGGTGGTCTGAGGGGCACAAAAACGGCTCAGGGTCCAATAGACTGCATTAACATACGTTTTGTTCACCTCAGCATCACCCTACGCGGGGCAGGTGGCTTGGAAGTTGACGAGAGCGAAATGAAAACAGCCCCTGTTCTTACAGCGTTTCACACGTAAATTTCACAATTTCAGCACTGCAATTAACCTCTTCTGGCGCTTCTTAACCTCAAGAGCGGCTTACATAGAGGTTCTGATATTGTTACGGGAATTTTTAGCCCCCAAAAAACAGGACTCGCCCCCTCCTTGAAAACAAAGTTGCCATGGTATGGTGCCTTACCTGTGCGCAGGAATGCGCTGCACTCCCATCCCCTTTCCTACCAAAAAATGGACGTCGCTTAGAACCTCGTTGTTAAAGAGAAACGCGAACCGTTCCTTCACCGTGCTCTTCGTCGCCTGCCAGTTGTAAACGGGTTCTCTGTAGACCAGCACGGAGGCCGGGCTGCCCGGCAGAGAGGAGGAGACGACGGCTGGAGGGTCCCCGGAGCAGGCTGAGGACGCGGCGGTCATGTTGGAGGCAGGGTTCCCCGGAGCGTCTCCACCGGGTGCCGCGGCGCTCTGGCCGACCGCCTGCCGAGTTTGGTGCTGCGTGCTCGGCGTGGGCCTTACCGAGACGTCGCTGTCCAGGCCTGGTCTGGGGTTAGTGCTCCCCGCGCTCCTGCTGAGCCCCCCGGCCGCCACGGACCCCGCGTTGCCCGGAGGGCCCGAGTGGACTCCGTTGCTCGCCTGGGCGTTGCCCAGAGGACCCGGGTTAGACAGGTTGAGACACGAGGAGCGACTGTTGCTCTCTCCTGCAGCCATCTTGGACGGAGAGCACTGCAGGCTTTGCTGGAATAAACATGCACAACAGCGCATAGCCAGAAACGCTGGCCAAAAAGTGACTGGTCTTCCCCCGAGAGAGGGTGGAGAGATGTAGCTTTAGGTGGCCCGGGACCTCCACATCTTCCATGACACCTCTGTCTTTTTTTTTAGGCTTTTCACATTTCCAGAAACCTGCTTTGTTCCCTGCTGTGCTCCAGTGCAGCTTCTCTAAAGCTCCACATGCACACAGGCAGCATGAGTCTGCTACATAAGACAGGGATTTTGTGTTCTCTCCTTGGTTCTGCTGAACCGTTGTCCTGTCCATCTGACTTACAGACAACACCAACACCCACCATTATACATGCATTCCTAATTAGATTTTTAGAAATCACATTGTGGTCTCTGTGACCGGATCACTCTTGTGCACAATAAAAGGTGCATGTCTCCAACTGAATGCAAACACAACTGAAAGCAAAGTCCTGATATTAAACATCAGGGGTCACTACCACCAACCCTGCATTAGAACCAAACAGATTATTTCTCTTTGAATGTTGTGCTCGAGCTTTGGGAAGAGCCCAGAAAAAAGCATGTTCAGGTTTGTTTACATGAAAGAACCCGTGAAACCTCACGTTTTGTGCATGCTGGAATGAAAGTTTTGAATGAAGGTTAATAACCAATGCATAGCACCAAGGCTTCAGCATTCAGAAAGACTTAATTTTAGATCTCCTACTTGGATTTAAAACCTTAGAAACATCTAAAAGGTTCAGCTCAAGAGTCCAAAAACACACTGAACGTCTCCAAAAAGGTTATTTAAAGGGTGACCGCCCGACAGCATTTGGAAAGGTTAGTTCTAACTGTTAAAACAACCGGCTCATTGGTAAGTTTTAGAAACAAAAGCACGTACCATAATTATTCCTTTTTCAAAACTCTGAAGGCTATCTGCTGCTGGTCCACTGAAAAACTGATACGGCGTTGAATGAGAAAAGGAACCGTCGACCCGCCCATCGGGCTAAACAACCAATCAAACTCCCCAAATCCTGCTTGGCATGCTTCGACAGCCAATCAGCATCGAGAACGTGCCGTACATTTTAATACTCTTGTTGAGTTTGGAGGACGTAGCAACACAGGTAGGCTAAAGACAGCACATAGCAAACAATTTTGACGATTTGTGACAAAAATAGCTGCTGTTTCGAAATATATATATAAATGGTTTTATTGTGTTTTAATACCGCTTTGTCTCTTGTTAGGGGATGGGAATCCATGGGAGAGCTATTTGTTTAGCTAGCAAGCTAACAGTGTCCGTTAATAATAATAATAGCTAGGTTGAGATGTGCTAGCAAATACTAGCTAGTGATAAATTCTCAACGTTTTTAGCATCCTCCACTAAGCTGGAAGATTAGTAAAATAATTGTTTGGATGTTATATCCATATCATAGCTCTTGTGCTACAATAAGTGTACATATTTTATCTAAAAGGCTTTGTTTACGAACAGCTCAGTTAGACAACTGGTTAGCCAGCTAGCAGGGTGATTATTTTGATTAGGTAGTGAAATATAAGTGGTGTTTTCAAGAAAAACCATCAGAAAGGTGCATGCTTTCATGATGTCAAATTGTACCAGAGCTACAGTTGGCTTAGGTTTTAGGATTTGGTCGTTTTACTCATTAGTCTTGTTTGTTTTGCCACATGCTCCACAGAAGCTTCCCAGTCCACAATGGGAGGAGTGAAACAAGAACAGAGTGATGCCCCTACTTCGAAAAGTTCACATCAGTCAGACGCCATGCAAGAAGAAGTAAGAGTCTGACATAGCTAATAGGCTCTCATTTGCTTTGTGCCACGTTTCCTTGGTATTGGAGCTCCTTGCACATTTTAATGTTTTCCTGCTCCAACACACCATCTTCAAACCAGGAAAGGCATATTAATCAGATTAGTTGGATCAGGTGTGCAGAGAAGTGGGATCTCAGAAGTAAGGTTGGGAAGCACTCATGTGCCAGAAGCTAAAAATTCTTAAATCAAGCCTGCTCCTGGAGATCTTTCTTTTCTGAAGAGTTCAGTTCCATCCTTAATTGAATTTGACTCATTGAGATCATCGGGTGTGTTAGATTTGGGTTGGAGCTGAAGTCTGTAGTAAGGAAGATCTTCAGGAGAAGGATGGTGACACTGTCTTAGGCATTAACATTGTCTTGCAAAATGGATTTTCTAGCTTTATACTTGCAGGCAAACAGTTAGCTGTTATTTGCTTTACAAATGTAATTGTACAGAACAATCTTTCACTTACTGCACAGCCTGTGAAGAAGCGCGGGTGGCCCAAGGGTAAAAAGAGAAAGAAGGTGTTGCCCAACGGTCCTAAGGCACCAGTGACTGGGTACGTACGTTTCCTAAATGAGCGACGGGAACAGATTCGTGCCATGCACCCTGACCTCCCTTTCCCTGAAATCACCAAGCGACTCGGGGCCGAATGGAGCCGCCTCGCTCCCCATGACAAACAGGTACTTTTGCTTTTGAATCTGTGAAGAACAAACACTGAATGTGTGTTACAAGGCTATAATCAGGCAGGCATTCTAATCTCATGGAATTGTTCTGTAATTCCAACAATATGTGCATACAGTGAATGTCTTTGCTTACAGCGTTACCTGGATGAAGCAGAAAGAGAAAAAATGCAGTATGCTCGAGAACTAAGGGAGTATCAGAAGAGTGAAGCTTACCAGCTCACAAATGCCAAAATCCAGGACAAAAGAATAAAGAAAGGTCAGAATAATTTCTTTTTCATTCTTATACTGTTTGCCACAGTTTCCTTTTAGGATTTTCAGTAAAAAAATTGTTTTTGCTTTTTGGCAGAGGAGTTAACATCTGTCATTATCAATGCTAATAGTTCAGGAGCCTCCACATTCAAGGTTAGTTGCAAAGGCTTAGCTTCACAGCTACCATAACTATTTACTTTTGTCTTTTATCTACAGTGTATGAATGACCTAGACTTGCACTGGTACAGCTTGACCCATTTAAAGTGTTTTGTCCTTCAGAATTCAGACTTCTCCAACAGATTCGATGTGCCTATTTTCACAGAGGAGTTTTTGGACCAGAACAAAGGTTTGTGAGTATTAAGACATAGACCAAGTGACAGCTTTCATTTGGCAAGAACCATTTTTTTTTTATTGAGTGACCTTCTGTCTCCCAGCACGAGAAGCAGAGCTTCGGCGGTTGCGGAAGGCGAATATGGAGTTTGAGGAGCAGAACGCCATCCTGCAGAAGCACATAGCCGATATGTTCAGTGCCAAAGAGCGTTTAGAGGCTGAGCTTGGCCAAGATGAGCTCCGTACACAAGCTTTGCACCGCCATCTGCAAGCCATCAGACAGACACTGGTCAGCAGCCTGGCATCTGTGCCCTTGCCAGGTCAGTACCATGTCTCCAATACTGTGGCAAACTTTTGCATTTCTAATATCATGGTAAAATTTGCTTAAAAACTGATTAACGTATGACTTTTTAGCTCTCTGTTTAACTTCTGTTTCATTCTATTTTTATCCCATTGCGGTCCGTTATTCACATGTACAGCTGAAGACATACAAAGGTACAAGTTTGTATTCAGTGGTATGTAAGCTTGGTCTCTAATGTGTTTAGGTACTGGTGAGACTCCCTCAGTTGGAACTCTTGACTCTTACCTGAGCCGTCTGAGCAATACCTTAGAGAACAGTCCTCATGAGCACCGGGCCCTACTGCACAAGCTCCAAGATCTTTTGGCTCACTTGGACAGGTAACTGTACTACAACTGCATTACAATGAATTCTTCCGGTACCTCACATTCTGTTCTCATTACAAAATGTTGCTTCAGTTCTTCTGATTTTCAGTGAACATCATGAATCATTCTCAGCCCCTTTTTCTCTTTCAGTGAGAAACTTTGAGAACCATGTGCAGCTGTGCACTTAATGGGATCAGAGTGTTTGAAGAGGTCTGAAAGTGCCAAGATGGGCAGTTTCATCCTCATAACCAGGAGAAAAATCTCTACCTTTGGCATAGCGACAGTGCCTGAAGATCTAACTGGACACACTTTGAACTTTTCTTTTTTGTTGTTTCTACAGACATTGAGAATTATGTATTTGCTTTTTGTATTATGATCTACTCTAAAACTGTCACAAAATTGGTTGGTGTTAATACATACTCAAAATTAGGTCAACTCTTCTTTATTCTTCAGTGCTGCTGACTTGCACAAGGGCTGGTTTGCCTAATACTCATAAACACCTATTTCAAAAACATTTCTTTTTAATCTCAGACTAAATTTGAGTTAATATGGAATTAAATTTTAGAATGTCTGGTTTTAGACTTTACAGTTTGCTTTATTATAATTATATATCTGAATGGGCTTATATTCCCATAGGTACTAAGAAATTGAATCAGGGAATGTTTCAACATGACAATATAGAAAATGTAGAAAATAAAATGTTAATGTTTACACATTAATTCTTCTTCTGCTTCTTCTAAAATATGAGCAGAAGAGACTCTCTGGTTGAGCTAAAAAATTATTTTGTAAATGGTATGTTTGGTGAGACTTGATGTCAATAAAGATGATGTTGTGTATATTGCTATTTTAATATGTTCAAGGAATTGCTCTTGATTAGTTAAGGAAATATGCTGTCACTTATTTAAATTCTGTGAATTTGAGGGTGCTGCACCAAAGTTATTTAAAAGTAGTTCTGCAGAATTCTGCACTCTTCAGATGCTGAGACCTTTAAAGTAACTTCATATCCAGCAGGGGGAGGCGTTGGGCCACAGCGTACCTGTCATCAGACTAGTATAAACAGAAAGATTTCTGTCCTATTTGTGTATGTGTATATATGTGTGTGTATATATATATGTGTATATATATATATATATGTGTGTTTATATATATATGTGTGTATATATATATGTATATATATATATATATATGTATGTATGTGGACAAATGTATTGGGACACATCTTTCAATTATTGAATTCAGGAGGGGGCCCTTATTTCCAGGTCAATCTTAATGCTTCAGCCTACAAATTCCAGCATGACTGTGTCTCAGTGCACAAAGCGAGCTCCATAAAGACATGGTTGGATGAGTTCAGTGTGGAGGAACTTGACTGGCCACACAGAGCCCTGACTTCAACCCCCATCCAACATCTTTGTGGTAAACTGGAACGGAGATTGCGAGCCAGAACTTCTCGTCCAACATCAGTGTCTGACCTCATAAATGCTGAACAGAAAGAATGGGCACACTTTCCCCCTAGAAGCACTCCAAAACCTTGTGGAAACCAACTCCATTTAAAATTTTGATGTAATGGCCAGACGCAAGTAACAGTATATGCTCACTATTATTGTAAAGAGGAGGAGGAGTATTTCCAACGTTATTTTTGATCATATTACACCACTTGTCTGTTCTGTGATAACTAGGCAAATTATTAAAATGATTATTTTCCATATTTTCATAATGTGCAGGGAGAGGCCGGGGTGGGCACGTGACGTCAGATTTTTTTTCTTTTTCAGTGACGCCACGGTAGTAACGTTCTGTTCGCTCGTAACGGCCGGGCTCAACAAGATGGCCGGGCGTCGGCATTCGAGAGGCTAAGGAGACAGCAGCATTAACCCTGGTTTTCAGTCGGAAACAGCCTTTTGTGGTACAGAGCAATACAGCCGTCATCCGAGCTAGCAGGAGAATTGAATGATCTGGTTCTAGGTGTGTGTGAGGCTTATTCCGTTAAAAACCGCAAGGAGTGTCGGTCTCCCAGTATCAGCATCTTTGAAAACAGTTCCCTCTCCTCATCCCTGAGACACGGAGACGAAGAGACACGGCTGGTACCCGCTTCTACCCGCAGAGAGAGATGTCACTGCTGTGTGTCGGAGGTAAGTGACTGAGGAGAGCATCTTTAGATCCTGTGAGGCGGGATGCTAGGCTGGTTGTCATTTCTGTGTTCAGTTCAGTCACATTTTGTCGTTTCACGTCTTAAAATATGTGTGACAACATCCTCACTGATCACTAAGCCTGATAATCTAACCTGCAGCGTTAAAATCGCTAGAAGTGGGTTGCAATATGTGTTGCAAATTGAACAGAAGAACTGCTGTGGCATTAAGCCTCTGTTATGTAGTCAGTTTTACATTATATGAATGAAAAGAAAAAAAAAAAAGAA
>JBBJLS010000039.1:11269129-11319844 GCA_037577275.1 Bryconaethiops microstoma
CTGTCTGGCCTGGAACTTGTACAGTTGCTCTCTGTCCTGTTTTATTTCACCAGCTGAAATCAGAACAAGCCATTTGCCATCATTTTTTTGTATTTATTCACAGCTCATTTTGTACATGCTTATATATATATGAAGTAGGAGATGCTCCATCAGCAGAGGTTCCTCAGCATGTAGGGGCGTGTTCTCACGAAGCTTCACATTCTCACATATCAGCCCTTTTTACTCGGAAAAAGGCTAGGGGAAAGAGAACAACAGACTACTAATGACACTCTCTTTTTATTATACACCAGTGTATAGCTTGTAATTGCATAGGAGCAGTAAAACGTATGGAAAGACATCTTGTATCAAACATGGTGGGAGCTCTTGAGTAGGGTGGGATGCTGAGAGCTCACAGTAAAGGTATTCATTTTCATTAGAAACCAGGCTTTTGTTAAAGTGCCCGATAGATGTGTGACTAGATGATGAGGCTTAGTCAAAGAGGTTGATTGAAAAAGAAATGCACTGAATATGCGGTCAGTGAATAAATCAACACAGAAGTCAATAATTTATGCCAGGTTTAACTGTCATTCATATGTGGCATACACTGCTACAAACCTGTGATGCAAGCACTGATACAGACCTAAACCTGTGATGAGTTCATTGATACAGACCTAAACTTGTGATGAGTTCATTAATACAGACCTAAACCTGTGATGCATGCATTGATACAGACCTGAACCCTTGATGATTTCATTGATAAAGACCTAAATCTATGATGCATGCACTGATAGAGACCTAAACCAGTGATGCATGTATTGATACACACCTAAACCTGTGGTGCATGCCTTAAAGTAGACCTAAACCTGTGATGCATGCATTGATACAGACCAAAACTTATGATGTATGTATTGAAATAGACCTAAACCTGCAACGCGTGTATTGATTGGTATGCATCTAAACTTGTGATTCATGCACTGATACCGACCTAAACCTGTCATTCAGTTTAGTTGTGGCTGCCATTGTTTATCTGTGGCCTTAAGGTTTAGGTAAGTGGGTTGTTTCTTGCCCAACTTCATTTACTTTCATCATTCAGAATTGCCCTTTTACAAAGAGAACACGCATGAATACATTAACACACGTTCCCTGGGCTTGCTGCACTGCTCAGAATTCCTCACATGCTGAATTGCATTTGCATGCTCACCCACTTCGCTTCACGTCCGTGGCATGTCTGCCACCGATCTGGAATGAAACAGGCACAGCTTCCACAGCTAAAGTCCAAGAGCGACAGTGGGTGTGTGGGTGTGTGTCAAAGAGCCTAGATAGATTCTTGGCAGTTGCTTTAATAACCTGGGCAGATGCACAGTGATACTTGACGAGTCTATTGGATGGATTTATATATTCAGGCTGCCATGTTTGTTTGCAGCCATTTACATTTTCCCTTGTACCTTATAGAATTTTACTACTTGTCATTTTTTCCCCAAACTTAAAGTAATTGCTTTTCTTCATAATTCATCAAAGTAATCAGTTTGCTGCACAATATAAGCTTGTTTGAAATTTTATGACCGGTTTCAATTTCTTTGTAGCCAGATTGGCTAAGGGCCCAATTTTTGGAAAACAAAGTTACTGCTTCATTGGTTACAAAAACATATACAACACTGTAATGCATTTCCTGTTCTTTCTATTGAGCCAAAGGGACATTTTAAACTCTTAAAAGAAAAATCAGTTACCAAGTTATTTAAAAAATCTTGCTACAGGCACAGCAGGAGCATTTGAATACAGCACATATGTGCTCAAGCCTCACATTATGTATGCCATTAAAAGCTGCACAAATCAGCCAGTATAGATAATAAATTGGGATGAGATAAGATAAGATAAACCTTTATTATTCCAACAAGTGGGAAATGTAACAATGAACCAGACAAACTGCACATTGCTCACAGTAATATCTCACCCCTAAAATCACACATTACACCAGAATTATTTACACATTATTTACACTTGTGTATAAATCATAAATTGAATGACTTCCAGTTGTGTATTTGGAGCAAAATAATAATAATAATAATAATGTACTTTTTAGCACATTATATGTGTTACATATAATAATAAAAATGTCACATTTCCTTAGGAACTTATTAGAATGTTAAAATGACTGATTATGGTAACATGGAGGTGTGTGTGTGTGTGTGTGTGTGTGTGTGTGTGTGTGTGCTGTATTATACTGTAGTCCCCAAAGAGCCACAAGATACATTTTTAAATAGATTAATGTAGATGTGGATTAATGTAGATGCTCTGTTGTTACGTATACTCAAGAATATCCAAGCTTAGGGATAAAATATTAAAACGTTCTTGTTATTGACTGTTCAGCTACTCAACAGAACTTGCAATAGTGGCCATTTGTTGCCTGTGTAAAAGCTTTATTTTTAGATCTACCTCAGGAAATTGTTTTAAGTTTTTTTTATGGATTGATACGCCTTAAACGCCTTCCTGCTGTAACACACTTATTTGATAACACAGGTCAACAAAAAAAATGTTTTTGTAATCATCAGAAACCACAACACACTTTTCTAAACCATTTTGTCATGCTGATTTCAGATCTGCTTTCAGTTATGTTCAGTCACATCAACTTTTTGAATTACGAGTAAATTTTAGTTTCCAATAGACTTGCATGCGTTTATTAAACCGCAGGCACCAATCAAGTAACAGTTTCAATATTTTCAGTGCAAAGTCAGATAGGCGCACACTGTTTCATAGACATAATGTTCAGTGTCAGTCAGCTACCACTGTTTCTTCAAAAACGCTTATTATATGATTATTATATACCACTATCATGCAATATACAACTAGCTTCATCACAAAAACTGTACGTGCAGGAAAAACTAAACACAGATTTGAAATCAGCATAAAAAACACTCCGGTTCTCAGTCAGTGAAATGAATTTTCAGTGAGGGTAATGCAATATTTTTTTCATAACAAGGCCATTTTCCTTTCACTGTCACGGTCCCCCTCTCTCCTGGCCAAGAGAAACGGCACATACGCAGACTTCCATGCTACAAGTTTTATTTTCAATTATTCAACACAAAAGGCACGAGGGCCAAACAAAACAAAACCCAGGATTCTGGGAACTGTGGCATAAAGGATACAAATTCTAACGGCAACTCAGGTCCCGTCTCCACAAACTTAAATATCTTCGCTAATAAACCCACCACCCAATCACCACAAAGACAAGATTAGTCCTGAGCACACCCGTAGCTGATACATATGATTACCTAACACAAATCTGGTGTGCTCAGGACTTAAATAACAAAAAAGAACCCTCACAGACCTGACATTCACAAGAATTAGATATGCCTTCAGAATTACATATGCCTGAGGACATGATTTCTATTGTAATCATATATAGTTCATACAGCAAATGTTATTAAAGAAAATGTAAACTCTGAGAGAGAGAGAGAGAGAGAGAGAGAGAGAGAGAGAGACAGTCACCACCCTTTAAGGCCCTGGCATTCTAGTCGCTCATTCATGTTGCCTTTGTGGTCTTTGTTTCAGTTTTGTAAATAAAAATGTCCCTAAATGTGCTTAGTAGAGGATATTTTCCAATATTGTGTCTGTACAGTCCATAAATAGTCTATAGAAAAAAGCGCTATAGAAGGTGAAACATCATATTACATGGTCATAAAAGCATATAGGCATATGTGGTTATTATATTTTTTATGCCCGTGATAGTTAGATTGTGGTTTGTCTTGTGCTCCTGGAGGGGCTGTGCACTTAATCAGCCCTGGGTTTGTGCTGAAGTTGGATTTTTAATGGGAGCTCCCCCTGCCCCCTCCAAGTCTCTGTCCCACTGAAGCACACACGCGTTATTTTTAGCGGCGGCGCCCACAGATTAACTGGAGCGCGAGCGGAAGAGAGGAAGAGGGAGAGGGAGTGCACGTGTGCGGAAGCCACGTGGCGGGGGTGGATGGGGGGTTGTGCAGGCGGTAGGCAGGGGGGGCTCCTGGAGGAGGAGAAGGAGAGGGTCCTGGAGCCCATCGTGATGAATGACTGTTAACTGACTTTAATTGTAAGGAGTTTTATCTATGATTATTGTGTCTGATATCTAATCGCTGGTTATATATTGTATCTAATGCTCACCTCTTTCTAATGTGATGCACTGCTTGGGTTGTTGTAAATGAGAACAAGCCAGAATAGATGTCTGTAGTATCACTAGTCAGGAATGTATAGCCTACAGACTACCTTGTCAGCATGTGAAATAATCTATACAGCCTGTTTAAAGCAATCTCAGAGATTAAAAAGAGACAGCCCAGCCTTTTTTTGCTCCGGATCCTGAAGTGAAGGGTTGGAGTAGAAGATTAAGAAGAGAGCTTTGAATTTTAATGCCACCTACTCACTGAAGCATACCATCCACGTCGCATGGGTTTACATGAATTATGAATGGCCATGGTGACATCAGACTGTCTTAAAAAAAAGTCTCATCTTCCGAGATCCCCAAAGCACAAGTGACAGCAGTCTCCTTCTGAGAGCCTCTTCATTCTAGACCTGCTTCAATCCGGAAGTCCTAAAGCCTCTTGCATGCATTTTCTTGTAAACTGGACTGATTTACTAGGGAAAAAAAATAAAATTTTAAATGTGTCTTGAATAGTTCTCTATGGCATTGTTGCTTCTGTGAAATGACTGAAATAAAATGAAACACAAAATGGAATTAGTAGGTAAATATGAACGACTAACATTTGTAAATGACTTTTCTCACAGATATACTTGAGTATACTTACAGTATTGTGAGGTAAGGTACTCCGAGAAGTACAGTTATTTTACTTAGGTAAATGCACCCACCTCTGGATGAATTCATGTTTTTAACAATGATGATGTTAAATTTGTATGTTGATGAATATTAGTGATGCATGGGCCTGTTTTTTATTACCTGCACCCGCCCAATCCATTATGAGGGACAACCTGCTCCACCCGATTTGCAAAACCGTTCGTTAATCAACAACCCAAACCAAATCCACAGTGTTTATGTAAGCTGGTTTTAACTTAAGATAAGATAAGATAAGATAAGAAAGAACTTTATTCATCCCGAGGGAAATCCTTTTGTCATTAACATGCTCAATGCAGCAAAGGGAACAAGAGGAATAAAGATATACAATAAGAATTTTTTTAAAACCGAACAGTAGAATAGTGGACTGCAGTAGAATTAAATGGACTGCTGCCTTGCCTTGACACTATTTTCATCCGTACCAGCTAAATTTTCTAATAAGCTGACCTGAACCCACCCAACCCACGGAACCCATGGGTTTCAGATCAACTAACGCATCACTAATGTTTACATCTTGATTTAACTGATAGCTTATTTTGCATCTTTTGAACTTTCCTATCTTTCTCTTTGTTACAGTGAAAAAAGCCAAGCTAGATGGACCACAAGGTTGGATCAGCACTCTGAGTTTGCCTTTATTTGCTTTCTGTTTACTTAGTCAGCTTAGTATCCTACTCAGTGCGGTCACTAATAGCTTGAAACATGTCTATTTGTTACAGAGAAATTCAACACTTATGTGACACTTAAGGTGCAGAATGTAAAGAGCACCACCATTGCTGTGCGAGGCAGTCAGCCATGTTGGGAACAGGACTTCATGTTGTAAGTATCGCTCCTTTCCGTCTTAGAAGCACAAGAGATCTACCTCAAGTAACATTTAAACTGTAGTACTTGGGTAGCAAGCTTAGAGGTGGTGTCAAAAGGAGCAAATTTATCTTCAGTGTTATTTACTGTGTGACAGAGTCCTTGCATCAGCTTTCAGACTTCTGCACAGTTAAATCTAACTGCGATCAGAAAGCATTGATGTTGTTTTCTCAGGCAGCAGACAGCAGAAGCTCCCTGGGTAGCTTCAGAGGCACAATTCTCTAATGGCTGTTTTCTCTACTGCGTAGATGTTGCCTGGCACTGACTATAACAATTCTGAATTTTTAAGTGCAAACCAAGACTCTTGCAAACCAAGTCCACTTAATAAAGGCTGGAAATATTTTCCACTTCCTTAGTTAAAATATCTCCTTCATGAAAATTTGTAGTTTAAATATTATAGGAAAGAGAAATCAATGAGAAAATTCAGCTACCTTTTTTTTTTTTGTATTTTTCCATGTTAATCAATTGAGCCCCATGTCTCTTTAGGTAAAATCAGTGCATTCCATATGTCTTTCCAGTATCTATTGTAGCAGCAGCATTCACTATTTTCCACTTCCAGTATCAGTCGCAGAATGCTTGGGTTTGATATCAAAGCTGAGGTTCTTACTAGGATTAGACGCACTGTCCTGTGGAGTGGGATAGCGAAGATACACAAAGTACTGACGACATTCTTGGCTTGTGTTGTTGTCTGGTGATTTCTTGCTGTCTTGTTGTATGCCCTGTAATCTATAAAGGGTCTTTTGTGATGTTTGTGATGTGTTTTATCTCAAGATAGCATAATCTTTTATGCTTTTTCCATTTGAATGGGAGGTCATGGTTACATCACTTTCATGAAGCTGTCGTGGCAAATTTTAACATTTAACATTTAATATGTAATATGTGTTACATGTCTCTCTCTGTTTCCCTTGTTCTCTACCTCAGTGAGATTAACAGGCTAGATTTGGGACTGACAGTGGAGGTTTGGAACAAAGGCCTGATCTGGGACACCATGGTGGGCACCCTGTGGATCCCTTTGCGCAGCATTCGCCAGTCTAATGAGGTATAGCGCAGATGGCCTGCTTGCCCCCAGCAGCCTGCATCACTGTTTACCCTCTGTAGGCATATACATTCAGAACCTAGCCAGCTGGCATTTCATTTTCTTAATTCTTAAATTGCTCATAGATATATTTGCAGACCAAAAGGGACTTTTTGCCTTCAGATCAATGGCTTCCAACCATGCCCCCGTGGTATTTTGCACAATTTAGTGTTTTTTCTTCAATTCCGCACCCATTTCACCGCAGAAAGGTCTTGTTAAATAGCTCACAATTTGATTCAAGGTTTCTTAACCACCATTCCCCATCCTCACCAGTGACCACACATGGTGATACTATTTTTTCTGTATTATAGGAAGGACCAGGGCAGTGGCTGACTTTAGACTCCCAGGTCATCATGGCAGAAAACGAGATCTGTGGCACCAAAGATCCAACTTTCCACCGTGTGCTTCTGGACACCCGTTTTGAGCTGCCTTTAGGTGAACAGACCACACACTTTTGTCTTTCAAATTGGGCATGTGACTGAAAACTGCATCATATAACTAAGAAAAGTGTCATTTTAGATATTCCAGAGGAAGAGGCTCGCTACTGGGCCAAGAAACTGGAGCAGCTAAATGCCATGAGGGACCAAGATGTGAGTTTTCTTATTCTAGACTTTTGAATTTCCACTCTTAGCACCGAGCCAGAAGGGCAGAGCACCATTTAATTGAGCAAGTCTGTCACTCAGACACCCTGAGTGAGCAATGGCTTTATTACCTTTCTCCTTATCCCTCTGGACCTCTCCAGTGCTGTTCCGGTGACATGAAGAATATTAAAAGCTATCTTGTCAGCACTTTACTTGTTAAAGTCTTTTATTGAATGTGTGCTATTTATTGACTTTACAGTACTCCTACCAGGAGGAGCATGAGAGACCACTTCCAGTGCCATCAACACAGTGCTGTGAGTATGCACACACACTCAAATTCATATACACGAGCACAGACAGTCATTACATACAAGATTAATAACCAAGCCCCTGACTGTTGGAGAGAACTAAATATCATTTCAAGATGTGTCAGCTGTCAAAGAGTCTAAATCATAAGCATTTCAGCATTAATTGAATATGTCATGAATAAGTTTCCCCAGGGTCTAGGACAGATACATGCATGAACACCTGAGCAGAGAGAGGCGACAGCTTTTGACTGATACCTCTGATTAGGATTTGATGACACACACTGCCCAGATCACAGCTAGCCTGCAGCAGCAAGGTCACACTCCCCCTCTACTAATGTCCAGTTTTACACCCATGTCACGTCTAGCATAGATTCACTGGCAAGATTTGTGAATTCCTTGCTTGTTCATGGTCACAGAGAGGCAGCATTGTTTTCATAATTGACGTTGTGATCTATATGTGATCTATTTTCTCTTTTAGGTAACTGGAGCCTGTGGGGAGATCAACAAAGTAAGCTTCTTTGATTTTGTTGAGGTCCCAGGCACCCTAAAGCAAGTTATGCTCATGTCCACGTTGTTGCATGTATTATGGACAATATACTTGAACTTCTATGTTTGCTCTAAGTGCTTAACTTATATTTCTATTTCTTTGGACTTCCAGATGATGATCCAGACAGTGCAGTAGATGACAGAGACAGTGACTACCGCAGCGAAACCAGCAACAGCATCCCTCCACCCTACTATACCACGTCCCAGCCTAACGCATCCATGCACCAGTACCCCATCCGACACATGCACCACAGCTACGATGACATGCATGAGTATGACTACGATAATCAGAGGGCCATGAGGTAAGCAGCACTAAGGCCTCCCATTCCTGTTTTGACTACCTCGCTGTGTGTAGCGTGTAGATTGTTTCTCCTTATGCTAGTGCTGTTAACTTGAGTTCTGTTTCAGCTGATAACTCATTATGCGTAACTATGAAATAACTAAATCCTTGTTAACTTCCTCAGAATATTCGTTGGTCCCTGTATACAAGGCCTTGGATGAGCTGCCATTGTATACACACCATTGGTGCTCAGTGGTGCCCCACAGTGACTTGAATACCAGAGACACGTATGAGCCAGCGCTCTTTCATAAATGCTCGTTTTACACCTTTCCAAAACGAGCACCAGTCTTTTCCATTTTATCATTCAAAGCAGGTGTTTCCCAAACTGTTGCATTGAATGCTTGGATGCGTTAAAGACTCCCATACCTCCCTTTGCAGTGGACGCTCATTAAGTGCTTTTATGACACCTTGTGACGTCTTGTTACTGAATGGACACACACTGTATTTGTGCTATCGGACAGCTTTTGTAAAGAGTCTTTATGCAGCCTGGTGAACCAACCACCAGTGGCAATGTTGGGCCACGTTGTGTTCATTACGACTGTCCTTTCAAAGCCCGATGCAAAGAAGCCATAACTCATGCTCCTCCTCTTCCTGCCTTGTCCCCTCCCCTTCCCTCCTCCCAGACGCTATGATAGTTTAGACTCCGCCACCAACGGCCGCAGTGATCTCGATTCGGCCTCCGGCTCAAGCAGGCGGACCAGCCGCCAGTACTCCTTAGACAGTAGGCACTCGCTCTCCGATAGGTGGGTCTCTGTAGCTCCTTACCTCCACCCTTCTCTTCCTCCTCCTGCTCCAGCCTGTGATTCCGTCCTGCTGTGATGATGTTGTGGAATTGGACGTGTCTGGTTCTGTGGTCCTCGCTGTGCTTGCATGCATGCGCACAAACCCTCTTCTTTTACATGCGTTCTCTACATTGGTATTGATGACTATTTTTGTATGTATCTCTTTTTCTCTCTATATATATATATATATATATTTTATGCTGTACCGTGACTGCTGTGTACTTGATGATGCTGTTGTGACATATTTTGTGGCGCCTGGCCCTTGAATGTTTCCGGTTCTTTTCACTGTCTGTTGTGCTGTGAAGTCTGAGTTTAGTGCCGTGTCAGGTCAGCTCAGTGTTTTGAGTTGCGCAGTTGAGGAGTATGGCCATGTGTTTTCTGCTGGTAGGCTGCTATTTGCTTGTGCTGTGCCTGACAGAGTTAGAGGGCCACTCTATGATTCTCTGTGTCTAACTTCAGCTACAGTAATTACAGAGCTGTTAGAAAGCCCATGTCTAGAGCTGGCAGCTGGCAGGGCTGCGTGGATGGATGGGGCTTTGGTAGGAAGGGGCACGCTTTGTTACGTGATCTCCTCTGGGTTCACCAGTGTCGTCTTTGTTCTGTACTGGTAATTATGGGGGTGTTTGGGAAAAGAGGGATATTAGATATGTTTGGTGGGGAATGAACCATGTGTCTCAATTCAAGCACTGCGCACTATATTCTTACATTATGCAGTATATGCACTGATCCGCCGCAACATTAAAATCTCTTGCAGTTAAAGTGAAGAACTTTGATTGTCTCATTACAGTGGCCACTGTCAAGGAGTGGGACGTATTGGGCAGCAAGTGAACCGTCAGTACTTGAAGTTGGTGTGTTGGAAGCAGAACAAATGGGCACGCCGAAGAATCTAAGAGACTTTGACAAGGGCTAGATTGTGATGGCTGGACAGCTGGGGCAGAGAGTCTTCAAGTCTTTTGGGGTGTTCCTTATATGTAGTGGTGGGTACCTGCCAAAAGTGGTCCAAGAAATGACAACCAGTGAACCAGTGCCTGAGTGATGGGTGCCCAATGCTCATTGATGTCCATGGGGAGGGAAGATGCTGTCCATGGGGAGTAAAGCCCATCTAGTCCAATCCTGCAGAAGAGCTACTGTAACATGAAACAATAATATGCATATGATAGAAAGGTGTCAAAACACAAATTGTGCATCACAGTTTACTGCATATGGGACTGCATAATCGCAGGTTAGTCAAAGAACCCATTCTGACACCTGTCCACATCCGAAAGGGTCTATTTAATGTGCATGTCAACCTCAGGAAGCAATGGAGGAAGGTGGCCTGGTTTGATGAATCACATTATCATATGGAAGTATGCATTGCTTACCAGGTGAAGAGATCCTAGTGCTATGGGAAGAAGGGAAACCAGCAGAGGCACTGTGATGCTCGGGGCAGTGTTCTGCTTGGAAACCATGGGTCCTGGTTTTTGTGTAGATGTTACCTTGATATGTACCACCAGAACAAGTGCATGGCAACAGTGTTCCCTAATGGCAGTGGCTTTTTTCAGCATTATAATGCTCCCTGCCACACTGCGAAAGGAATGGTTTCCGGACCATGTCAGATAGGTGTTGACTTGAAATTTCTCAGATTTCAGTCCAATTGAGCATCTGTGGGATGTGCTGGGCAAACTAGTCCAGTTTATAGAGGCCCATCTCGCAGCTTGCAGGACTGAAAGGATTTGCTGCTCACGTCTTGGTGCCATATACCACAGCACACCTTCAGAGGTCTTATGGAGTCCCATGCTTCGATGGCTCAGAGTTGGTTTGGATGACTGTATGAGGCAGATGGCTTTAATGTTATGGCTGATCAGTGTGCTTCTCTATTTGCTGCCTGAATTTAAATGTAGCGCACAATGTTACACCACATGTAAAAGACAAATTACCATAGAATTGCACCTCTGCACAAACAATTTCATTTTAACCCTTAAATGGCAAGAGTTATTACCAGCTTAAACTGTTCAAATGTTCTGGCATAATTACTTATTTATGTACCTTGTAAATTACTCAAATAAATTACAATTTGTTTAAGTTTTTATGTGAAGAAACGAAAATATATGGCCAAACTTTGAAGGATAGTTTCCTCTCTGCAAAATAAGAACTGTGTGTGTGTGTGTGTGTGTGTGTGTGTGTGTGTGTGTGTGTGTGTGTGTCTCCAAGGGAGAAAGAGAAGGTGTCACAGATCAATAAGTTCAGTTCAGAATGTTCAGAATGATTAGGCTGAATAGGTATGTGTTTGTGCAGTTTACGAGTGGGTGCTTTGTATGATAAGTCTCATATTTTCTCTCCATGGCTCACTGCCTGCTAAACAGCTCAGCTGTTACTTCTGTCTTTTAAATATGGTTGAAGCTGATGGTCCATAATCACTGCGGTAGATATTAGTCTCTGTCTGTCTTCCTGTCTTTCTATCTTTTTCTTGCTCTTAAATGGACAGCTTTTTTTAAACACTATTGACTATTCCTTAGGCTTTATTTTGCTTTTGTCTTCTGGCTTGTTATGTCTTTTGGGTAGTTTTCATGTGTGCTTTTTTCTTCAAATTACTTTACTTAATTAGTGTTAATTCTTTTCCATTACATTGCACTGACGGTCACACAAACACAGATGGTACCACACACATACACTTGTACCTTTTACCTCTTTGTCAGTGCTCCCACTTTTTTCCTCCCTACGCTCTAACTCTTATCCCAACAAAACTTAACAGCATTTGTCCTAGTTCTACTCCTCTGGTTGCCCTCCTGCTTGTGTCTGACTTCTCCCTTTCTCTGCAGTCCCACGGGCTCCAGTCGCTACGCTTCGTCAGGCGAACTGAGCCGTGGCAGCTCTCAGCTGAGCGAGGAGTTTGGCCCAGAAGATGGCGAGAGTTTCCGAGGTTCCGGAGAGTTCTACGATGAGAATGACTCCTACCATTCCTGCCACTCCTCAGTCAGCTACGGTAAAGACTCACCCGGCTGGGATCCAGACGAGCCTCAGGGTGTCTACAGCGATGAGGGCAGCTACATCAAAGACGGCGGCGAGGAAGGCGCACTGTACGAAGATGAAGATGGAGAAGTCTACGAGCAGGAGGAAGGGGAGTATCCCTATGAGGAAGAGGAAGAGGGAATGGTCTATGAAGAGGATGAAGAGTACCCTCTGGATGGCACACTCAGCGAAGACCAAGAGCCACCCTACACGCCCACCCCGACAAGCGTAGCTCCCTCGTTGGCCGCAGAGGCCCCTAGCACCCGGCCTCCTTTAGAAAAGCAGGCATCTCTGCACCAGCAACAGCAGCCCCCACAAATCCAGCCTCCGTTCCACCCCATGGAGCCTCACACAGAGGTCGTACCAAAGCAGCAGAGCTTTGAAGACTTCAGCAAACCCCCCAGCCCACCCCTGGACTCCCAGCAGGAGCCCTTCGCCCCTGTAGCAGTGCCACCCACACCTGCTGCAAAGCCCGTGGAAGAGCCCCAGCCTCCAACTGAGCCTTCATCCACTGAGCGCCCACCTGAAGCCCTGTCTGAGAAAACAGAGGCTCCCCCAGAAAGGTAAATAATGATGGAGGTGATGATGATCATGATGATCATGATGATGATCATGATGATGATCATGATGATGATCATGATCATGATGGTCACGATGATGATAATAACAACCATAATAAAAACTATAATTAGAAATGTAACTTACTTCTCACCTTTCACAAATTCAAGGCTTAACACACAGAGAACATAACAAGAGTTATGTTGAGCAAATAAAAAGGTATTAAGCTTACATTTCAAGGACGAAAGACTAGATCAGTCACTTAAAGATTGCAGATAAGTAAAGAGACCCAGTGGAAAATGCCTGTTTCAAATATGAAATCCAGTCATTCTTAGCCTGTAGGTGTAAGGGCATAAGGTCTGGAAGACAATAGCAAGATATGCAATGGAATCACTTTAGGAAAGGAATCACTTTAAAACGTAGAACCAGAAATTTGTGCTATGGCGATAGCTAGGGACAGGTATTGAGAACCATTAATTAATTGGTAGCAGTTGGTAGAACCAGTCCCTTGGACCAACAGTGCTATTGTCAGTATTTATGCAACATTGTATGTATTCTAACATAAGTGGGATTTTCAAATGGTTAATGCTAGATTGGATAACTAGGAGGGATGTGTTGCAGACATTTGTAGCACTTGCTCCTCCCTCGTTGTGGATACAGGAAACTCAGGAAACGGTTTAGCTTGCTATTTTTCCAGAAATAATATAATTAATACAAAAAAAATGTAATCTTTTCACATATGGGGTTGTTTTCCATATTTTACATCAAATTATGGAGACTAGTATGAATAAGAGTATTGATCAACAATATTAGTTTAAATATGGGTATCAGTAAAATCTTAGCAACTCCGATCCCTAATAAAGCTGATAAGGGATGACGGGACTACTGTAATTTGGATCAGACTAATTAGACATATTGCTGGGGAGAAAATTAATCTCACACAAAATTAAATAAATATCACACAAAAACCCATCAAAGAGCAAAAGATACACAAATACAAAACAGGAAAGACATATTGTTGCCTAGACCACTAGTTTCCAGCCTTGATACTTGTTAGTATTTTTACTGCTCTGACATATCCATAAAAATCTAAAAAATGCCAGACAGGGGAACTTCAGGTCCATGGTTGAATGCAATATAATGTTAAGCTGTAATACTTCTTTTTGTTTTTTCCAGTGTGGCAAGGCGTGAAGAGCCAGTGGACCCTGCTGAGCGAGCCAAAGCTAACTGGCTGCGGCTCTTCAACAGGGTGCGCCTTCAACTGCAGGAGGTGAGTGAAGCTGTGGTCATTTATTTGGAAATCGGTACAGTTTGATGAATCCGACCCAGGACAGGCAGGGAAGCATCCAGAAAGAGAAGAGCTGTCTCTTTGTGTGCCTTCTTTTTAAGCCTTCACCTCAGTTCTGTTAGATAACATTGCTCCATTAGTACTCGGTACTTTTGGTTTAAAAGTTTTCTGTTTTCATTCCTTCGTTTGCTTATGTTTTCCATCATTCTTTCTGTTGTTATTTGAAATTTGTTTGTAATTTGGTTGACTGTTATTCTGGGTTTTTTTGTGTGTATTTTTAGTTTGTCACTTTTTTGTGTTTGTCTTCCTCCCCATCGTTGTTTTGTGTTTTTCTTTTCTTTTCAGTTTTGTGTCATAGCCATAGCGATTGACTTGCTCTCCCTTGATTGGCCAAGACTGGATGAGCTGTCAGAAAGGTGGGTGTGTCTCTGTGTGAGCTGAGCTAGCCAGTCTCCCTGCTGAGGAACTGCCTCCTTCACCTTTGAAGATGAATTTGCAGTTATGGCCGAATGATGTTCATAGATAAAGTTAAAGCCAGCGCACGAATCTGCTTTCATCATGCCCAGGGGCTGTGTGTGACGTCAATGAGAACAGCAGCCACATATCTCCAGGCCCATTTTGGGTCCAGTCACAAATTAGGCTATGGCCTTTTTCTCTAATAGGAGCAGTACCCAATGCAATGACAGTCTGTGGGTTTCAAACTGTAGCAAGTAAGGATTTTAATATAGTCTAGACGAGAGAGGATGTGGTAATTGATGAAACTCTGGGTCTGAACCTGTGTCTTGGCTGTCCACAGGCCCGGGGCGAGACTCCAGGACTGGCATCACTGTTTCTACAAGCTGGGTGAGTGAAATAGAGAAAGACAATACTATATATATGCATTAAACTTGGCACTAAAGCTGTCCCTTCTAAGTTTTATTCAAGCATAACTAATTAACAGCAGCTACATCAATAATGTATGTTAACAGTACTTTAAAAAAAAACATTTTTTTTTTACAGAGACTCACTACCAACCTCACAACCCAACGTCTATTTGCACAAACACACAAATGAGTTAATAAAACCACATTAACAATCTGGGTATCCCTGATCAAATAAGACTTGATTTAAGGGAAAATACTACTGCATGAAGGTAATGGTAATTGGATCGTGCTGCTTTTCGCATCTTATTCACATTTTCTTGGTCACTAATTCTGCATCTTTTAACTTTTGTCTTTGCTCAGGCCTGGAGGAGCCCTGTACAGCATAGACAGCATGCCAGACCTGCGTAAACGGAAGGCCATCCCGCTGGTCCGCGATTTGGTGAGTCATATTTTCAATCACCGTGCCTTTGCTTAGGTCATAGTTTCCACATAAACTGCGCTGTGATATTAAAAGCCTAGTTCAGCACAGATAAGTCCCAGATCCATTAGCGAGATGGGTCCATGCTTATGTTTGGTCACACTCCGTTCCTTGGGTGGCAATTACATGGAACTTTCAGCTCAGTTTTCAGCTTTGACAAATGAGTGTTGTTCACTCGTAACATCTTTACTCCCTCACTAAGTTATGCATTCTGTGGGTGAACTTGTTTCCCCCCTTTGGCCTACTTTCTGAGCTTGATATCTGTACTTTGTTTTTGATTCTCCACTTATTTCAACACCCAGAGCCCAGATTTCTTCTCCTGCTGTTCTAGTTATATTGAGATTGTATGATTGTCCCTCCATTCTGAAGAGTTGTTTCCTTCTGTTATCGACTCAGGGAATAGAGCGTTGGAAAGAGTGTTTCTTTCTTTTTTGCTCTCTCTCTCACTCTTGTTTTTTTTTTTTTTCTTTTTCCTTTTGTCTGCAAAATCACATCATTACTTTCTTTATCCTCTCTCTTTGCAACTCAATATCATTACATCTGTCCAAGCTTCACCACTCCAAAATCTTGATACAATAATTCTCTGTACAACCTGGTTGAGTCAGGGGGTTCCTGGTTCATTCCAAAAAGAATCGACAGGGAATTTGATCTTTTCAATGAAAGGGATTTAGTGCCTCAGTTCTTCCTCTGACCTATTTCTGTGTCCATGATCAAAGCACTCCAGGGCTGTGCTGGCCAAGATATTATTGTATCCAGCTATTGCCATCAAACATTAATATGATCTTTAGTGCTATTAAAATATATGGATAACAAAACAACAATAATTTAGTAAAATGCTTCTGGGTGGTTAGAAAGAACTCAATAAAGTTTTCTTTTTGAACACGTGGTTCCTCTCTGGGAAGCATTAACAATACTGTGCGTGTCGTAATTTTTAATCAGTCCAGTCAAAACGAGTTTAGTCAGACCTGTTAGAAATGACATAAAGTCATTATCATCTGATACCATGATTATCCTGATTCTGAGCCAAGTCTTACTCAACTGAACACCTCTGGCTGAAACTGAGCTCTCCTCACTCTGTAAGCTTTGACTCAAACTAAGCACTTCTGACTCTAACTGATCACTCTTGACACAAACCCTGTGAAACACTGTGTCAGAGCAGACGGCGGAACCTCCAGTCAGAACGCTTCGAATCCCTGTTGAAGAGATAGAAAAATTAGCATACTGCAATAAATAGTCCAGTGGTTTGTCTGTTTTAATCCAGCTTACCGCCAGCCAGTGCTGGCCAGCCTGCCAGGAACAAGTGCTGACAAGAACAGCATTAAAATGCGTGTCAAACACGATTCATCTGAGACACAAAAGACTGGCCTCCCTGCTCACCTTCTTCGCTCCTTTTCCTCCCACTCTTTACCTCCTGCCTCTCTACTTTCTTCTCTCTCCTTTTTTCTCTCTGCTCTCTTTCTTGTCCCAGTCTCTTCTGTCTGACTTTCAGTTTTACATAAACACTTTTCAGAGCTTGTTCATCCTAGATCACAAAACATTTCTTCATGATTGCTTAGCATTGAGCTCTTGATTGTTTTTACAAAGTGTTTTTTGTCAAAAAACTGTTTTCTGATGTGATTGTACTTTTGAAGTTTTGAGAGTTTTGGAAATGTGCTACGTAGTAATGTGCTTTTTGAATGTTTTTCCTTTTTTGCATCTCATTTTCAACAGGCAATGGTGAGTGTGATTTTTTTTTGGTTTGGTTATAGTTGGAGAAAAAGAAAAGTAATGGAAAATTGTCTGTTAGATCAAGAACATTTTATATCATATCCCCATCCGTTAATGATAGCGGAATATTTGACCAGCATTTCCTAAATATAATGTATTGAAGTAGCACTGCGTTGGCTATAATATGCATTTAGTGGATAACATTGTCATAATTTATTGTACCTTATTATATTTTAATGTATATATTTTCTTTCTGCTTCAGTCACTCGTCCAGAACTCTCGCAAGGCTGGAATCACCTCAGCTATGGCCTCCAGCACTCTCAACAACGAAGAACTGGTACGCCTACGTACTCTTCTTTTTTCTCCCCTTCCATTTCTCTGCGTTACCTTCTCTGATTTATAATATTCTCATGTGGTTTTGGTCATACAGAAGAGCCATGTGTATAAGAAGACCCTCCAGGCTCTTATCTATCCCATCTCCTGCACTACACCACACAACTTTGAGGTGTGGACGGCCACCACGCCCACCTACTGCTACGAGTGTGAGGGGCTGTTGTGGGGCATTGCGCGCCAGGGCATGCGCTGCACTGAATGTGGGGTTAAATGCCACGAGAAGTGCCAGGACCTGCTAAACGCTGACTGTTTACAGAGTAAGTTCTCCAAAAATTCACTTGAATCTTTCGTTTGTGTTTTCTTTGGTTGCACTTTTCTTCCTTTGCACCAACTGGTCTCTCTTTTGTTTGCTTATTAAGTGAATATATGACCCCATTTTCACTGTACAGAGTCTCGTCATACTGTTTAGTGCAGGTCGTTTGTGTTTTTCCTTCTTCAGTGAAGATCATTATGCCGTTTTCATTTGAAATGTAGTTTGTGCAGTCTTGCCTTTGATCGACTGAACTTAGGGAATGTTTGATGCTCACTAATAAATGGCTAATGAGAGTCAGTAGACTTGTTTGTGTAGGATTCTGGAAGTTTCCCAACCTCTTTTTATCCACCACTTTTGTTTCTTGCCATTCAGGAGCAGCGGAGAAGAGTTCTAAGCATGGTGCTGAGGACCGCACACAGAACATCATTATGGTGCTGAAGGACCGCATGAAGATCAGAGAAAGGAACAAACCAGAGATCTTTGAGCTCATCCAGGATGTGTTCGGAGTGATTAAGGCCACACACGTCACCCAGATGAAGCAGGTCAAGCAGAGTGTGCTGGATGGAACATCCAAGTGGTCAGCCAAGATCAGCATCACAGGTCAGGGGTCACCTACCTCCGCTGACACATATGTGCCATTGTATGGCAGCGCACGTCAGGGGGGAAATGTACAGTTTCTCTGACCTTGATTATCTGTTCATGAGAGATTTAACATTAAAATAACTTCTACTTTTTAAAAATGATTATTAACCAAACATTTGAAAGAATAAAATGATTTACTTAAAGCAAAATTGTTGCTAACGTGATGTCAAAATCTAGCAATTATATATCAAAGTACACAATATGTATCTCCATATTTTCAAATCTTCTGTATGTATGTATTTGAACTATTTTTTTCTTTTTCTGTTTGTGAGAAGAGCCATAGGAGAGGGTGAGAGAAACAAAACATCAAAACTAGTCTCATGTAAAGAGTGTAAAAGAAATCCATGACAGTGTTTACTTAAGGTTGACACTAGTTATTTTCTCACATTGAACAAGCAGTGATACATTTGAGTATATTTGTTGTAGTGCCCAAAATTGTCTTTCCTCATCATTCATCATTTGAAATGTGGTCTCAGGTACATTCAGTTGATTTTGATTTTAGTTCTGAATCGATATATACCCAGTTAACACATATTTTCACATATACATGTGAAATGATCTACGTATTAGTGGACCAACCCACTTCCAGACAATACGCCAGAGTTCCTGTTAAACAAAACGTCTGAGAGTTGCATAGGCTTGGCATTTGCAATGCAAAGCAACCCACCTTTGAGCATTATGGATGAGTGTGTGGGCGACTGTTTTGCTGTTTCCAAAATAGCAAAAGAGAGAAATGTAAATTCGTGAAGAGCTCAGTGCTGGGAGGAAAAAATGTTTTGATCAAAGAACTTAAAAGAGACTTGTCCAAAACACTTGGAATTGTTTACTGCTTAATTCGATATATCTACAGATCTCCATACCGCACCATAGAGAAACATGCATTTATATATTTTGCTTGTTTGTCTTTAGGCAGCACTGAAGTGAATACGGTCACTGAGGATAGTAACTTGTGCTGCTGTTCATCTAAATGTATTCCATGTTGTTGTTATCTGTTTCTCATATGCATGTTAATAGCTCTCAAAGAGTGTCAGCAAAAATTGTGACGTTTTAAAAATTTGACTTTGTCAGTAAAGAATAAAATTGTAAACCATATCTGTTGTAAAGAAACTGTCCCCAAATAATTGGGAATCAGATTTTTGTTTGCTTCTGCTTAATCAAAAAGATTTTAACTCACACAACAGTGTGTAGGAGCCAGTGAGCTAAATCCAAAGTGCTTTACTCTCCACAGTGCTGTGTGCCCAGGGCCTCCAGGCCAAGGATAAGACTGGCTCTAGTGATCCCTATGTAACAGTGCAGGTGGGCAAAACCAAGAAGAGGACCAAGACCATCTATGGCAACCTTAACCCTGTCTGGGATGAGTCCTTCAATTTGTAAGTGTGATCATTTGCTAAGCATGGCAACTTATTACATATTGATAATGAATATACAATTTCTTTAGTCTTATTGTTACAGTTTTTCTCACTTACATTTCAAACTGATTCTATGACTGAAATATCTCAAAACATTTTATCAGCCAGCAAATGACAGACCCAAAAATCAAAATAGTATTTGCTGAAATGTGAAGCATGTTGCAAATTTTTCAAACTTTTTTTTTCTTCAAATCTCATTCATTAACTTTGACCATGTAATATTTCAGTTTTTCCTTTTTAATAAATCTGCAAAAATGTCAACAATTCTGTGTTTTTCTGTCAATATGGGGTGCTGTGATACATTTGAGTATATTTGTTGTAGTGCCCAAAATTGTCTTTCCTCATCATTCATCATGAGAAAAAAAAGGAACTTAAATGATTTAAGCAAATGGCTGCAATATAACAAAGACGGAAAAATTTAAGGGGGTCTGAATACTTTCCGTACCCACTGTATATTCTACTATAAAGTAGATTTCAGTAGTATGATCAAAATGCATATGTTTTTCTGTACATAACTCCTTTTATTGTTTTTAATTCTTTTCGTTGGTGAGTAATAGCTTGCATCATTTGCTTGTATTTAATGTTTTTATGTGCCGTCTAAGGACAAATTATATGAGATAATGATTTTAAGTATTTGATCTTTGCCATGAATGTTTGCGATTTGTCCAGTTTGGTGTGTACTTTGGTGTCTATAGTTTTGGGAAAATGGCACATCATTTTAGTTTAAGGTTCAGTAGAGGGTACCTTGTCTAAAAGAATATGAATCAGAGTCCGTTCTCTTCTTTCAGCGAGTGCCACAACTCCTCAGATCGAATCAAAGTGCGAGTATGGGACGAGGATGATGACATCAAGTCACGCGTGAAGCAGAAGTTCAAGAGAGAATCGGATGACTTCCTGGGGCAAACCATTATCGAGGTGCGAACACTGAGCGGAGAGATGGATGTCTGGTACAACCTGGGTGAGTCAAGAAATCTCAGATTGTTCAGTTCTGTGGCTAAGAGACTGTATGAAGACCTTCTCTCTTATGATTATGTTTTGAATTCATTTAACTGTAGATTGATATTTATTACGCCCTTTTACAGAGTAAAAATAATGGCAAAATAACCCACTCTTAGCTATTCTAAAGGAGGACACGATTCTAAAGGAGAAAGTAATGTTGGCTGTGTGTCATCATTTCCGTTTCTTTGGTCTCCTCCACGTTCAGACAAGCGTACGGACAAGTCTGCTGTGTCAGGAGCCATCCGAATGCACATCAGTGTGGAGATCAAAGGAGAAGAGACAGTGGCCCCTTACCATGTCCAGTACACCTGCCTGCATGAGGTCAGTGTGCCACTCCACTCAAATGGATGATATGGACTTGTTGTACTGGACATGTGGTGCTTACCAAACAGACTTAATAATGAAATCTCCAAAATATCACGATTTTATTAAAACCTTCAAATCTTGGTAATCACCATCTCTTGGTATGTGCAGAATCTCTTTCACTATGTGACGGACCTCCAAAACAACGGCGTGGTGAAAATTCCTGATGCTAAGGGAGACGACGCCTGGAAGGTCTACTTCGAAGAGACACCACAAGAGATTGTGGATGAATTTGCTATGCGTTATGGAGTGGAATCTATTTACCAAGCCATGACGTGAGCTTCTTTTTGAAGGGCTGTTAATAAAAAGAATATTAAAAGGATCAATATTATTCTTTATTCTAGCCTCTGTTATGACAGTCCTAATGATCTTACCATAATATTGTATCTGTGTCATTTATGATTAATATAAGAGAGCCTTTCTCTGAAGTCAAACCAGTCAAGGACGCGTTTTAATGTTCTGTTTTCTTTTGCATTAGACATTTTGCCTGTCTGTCATCTAAGTACATGTGCCCGGGAGTGCCTGCTGTGATGAGCACTCTGCTGGCTAACATCAATGCCTACTACGCCCACACCACTCAGGCCACCAACAACGTCTCTGCCTCTGATCGCTTCGCTGCCTCCAATTTCGGGGTGGGTCACTCCTACACAAGTCATACGATCACAATGCATACACACACACTTGTAAAAGCCAGTGTAAGAAACATATGAACAAAAATAATGAGTTGTCTGGTCATTAGTCTCATTTTTTGACTGTGTTTCATACAGAAAGAGCGCTTTGTAAAGCTTCTGGACCAACTGCATAACTCACTGAGGATTGATCTCTCCATGTACAGGGTACTGTACCCTATCATTTTCTTTTATTGTCTCTTTTTTGCTCTATAACTCAGTCTGTGTTTCAATCTGTATGTCTTCCCCACTCTCTCTTTATTTTTCTCTCTCTCTCTTCCTCTCTCCTCTCTCTCTCACTCTCTATCTCCTTCTCTCTCTCTCTCTCTCTCTCTCTCTCTCTCTCTCTCTCTCTCTCATTCTCTTTCGTGCTCTCTCGCACTCTCTCTCTCTCTCTCTTCGGCTCTCTCTGAGGACTTTGTTTTACCACAGCAGACTTATTAACGTCAAGCTCCTTGAGTTCCCTGCAGGCAAGGGACTTCCCTCCTCTGTGTTGTCTGATTGTAAGAATAAGGATTGTGAGCTTGCAAAGCTGACAGCATTACGAAATAACCAGGGTCATAGATGATGGACACTAGAGATTTTACACAGAAAAGAATAATGGTTGAGGGGGACTGTGATCTGTCCCCTGAAATTCAGCTGTCTGGATCTTCCACAGAATTTTTTTTTTTTTAATTTTCACAGAACAATTTCCCAGCCAGCAGCCCTGAGAGACTGCAGGACCTCAAGTCGACTGTGGACCTACTGACCAGTATCACTTTCTTCAGGATGAAGGTAAATCACTCCCTGCCACGCAGTACACTGATGCAGGCCAACTTGAGACTGCTTCTAGGGTTTGACCAATGTGAAATTTTGTTGAAATAAAGATTTTCAGTCTTTTTTCATTTATTTTATGTTACATTTAAATAGAAAGTATTTAAATAGACTGGTACATTATTGTATTTTATTTTTTCAGTCTCCTCACTTTGTATTTCACTTATTTTTTCCCCCTTTTTACTAAGCTGTATTGTCTTCTTTAGCCTTAAACATGTTTTAGAAGTTGTTTAGCAACTGACATTAGTCAAGTAATGGTTTCATCCACCCAATATATCAGTCAGGCCCTAATTCTACCGTCTGGATTCCCCAGGTCCAAGAGTTGCAGAGCCCACCTCGTGCTAGCCAAGTCGTGAAAGACTGCGTGAAGGCCTGCCTCAACTCCACCTATGAGTACATTTTCAACAACTGTCACGAGCTCTATAGCCGCGAGTACCAGACTGACCCGGTAAGCTACTTCTATATGGGCAAGCAATCCTTCATGGCTGCTCTGGGAACTGACTGCTTAGGAGTCAGCTCCTCTAACACCATTGCATCTAATTTTATAGCTTTTGTCCATGCCTCATTAACACACCAGGGAATTTCATCAGGAAACTCCTCTCATACGTATGAAACACTGACTTTCTTATGAATCAAACATATGAACCTGAGGCTCTTAGCATATTTTGCCTGTCCATTGGCTCAAGTGAGAATCTTTGGTTATGTTGAGTGTTGAAGTTCTTTCTTAGGGTTTTATGGTGAGGTTAAGCTGCCAGATGCAATGAAGTTCCATAGTGAATGTTTCTTTTTTTCTCACACAGTCAAAGAAAGGTGAAGTTCCTCCAGAGGAACAGGGTCCAAGCATCAAGAACCTGGACTTCTGGTCCAAACTAATCACTCTCATCGTATCCATCATTGAGGAGGACAAAAACTCATATACCCCTTGCCTTAACCAGTAAGTTTATTGCCTCTTTTACTTTCCCTACATAAAGCCAAGACTAGACTTTAATGAGTAGCCTTTCCTAGAGATGTCCTTGAGCAGATTTTGAAGACAAGACTTCCTCGCTTTCTTTGGTTCCACAAGATGTGGTTGCATTTTTATCTTGTATCTTCTCAGGTTTCCCCAGGAGCTGAATGTTGGGAAGATCAGTGCGGAGGTCATGTGGAACCTCTTTGCCCAGGACATGAAGTATGCTATGGAGGGTGAGTCTAACGTTCGGCAGGCTGACATGTCTCTACTGCAGGGTCTAAATTAATTTAAAGAAGTTTAGTAAGTGTCAGAACTGAAATGTCTTCATTTAGATTTTTGTTCTGATCTTTTCTGTTGTGTGGTTTACCCAAGACCATATTTACACCAAAGTCAATTCTGCCACTGATTCCTGGTCTCTTGCTGGCCATAGATATGGCTATGCACTCTTTGTGTCCACCTGGTTTGTAATAAAGTGCTATTATCTATACCTCTCCCACTCTCAGAGCATGAAAAGAACCGCCTGTGTAAGAGTGCTGATTACATGAACCTGCACTTCAAAGTGAAGTGGCTCTACAATGAGTACTGCAAAGACCTACCTTTCTTCAAGAGCAGAGTGCCAGAGTACCCAGCGTGAGTGGTTTTCACTGCCTTTCCCTTGGCACACACGGTTTTTAGTCCATCAGTAGCCTGTGAAGTTGACAGTGGCCAGTGATCATGCGCAACCAAAAATTTCCAACCATACAGAGGCCAGAAACTCATCATTCTCAAAGGACTAGAAAGTGAGTAACACAAAAAGTGCAGCAACAGAAAATTTGTCAATAACTTTACATCTGCCAGATGGACCAGAAGGTTAGATATGTCTGAGTGTTTAAAAACTGCAGCAGCACTGCTATGTGTGATTCACTCACATACACAGCACATACACACACTCACATGCCACTGCCATCTCAATGATGCAAAGAAACAGATGGACTACAGTCTGTGAGTATAAACTACAAAGTGCACCTACAATGGACAGTGAGTGTAGATACAAGGTAGGTGTACCTAATTAAACAACTCATCGGTGTATATCCATTCAATCATATAAAGCACCTAAGCAAATTGTAATATTTAACATATGTATCTAATCATTTGTTAAAAGTAGTATATACAGGGGTCGACATAAGTGGTACGCAAGTACCATGCGTGGAATAAACAGTAAAATCAGTCTTCACGGCGCAGAAGCGAACCTAATTTGAGAAACTTTATACTGGATCTCTAATTACCACAACTCAGGTAAGGAAAAGCTTAAAAAGAAAAATAATAATTACGTTTTAAAAGAATTAAAAGTGTGTACCATCTGGTTTTTGATAAACATGATTCTAAAAAAGAGAGTAAAAGACTTAGTCAACCCCTGAAATTCGCAGGGGTTATGTTTCAAGAGCACCTGCGAATTGTGAAAAACCGCAAATTTGTGATGTGGTACAAAAAGGGCTATAAATGCCTATTATCATAGTCTAAACCCTAGATATGCCCAAACACTTTAAACTCAGCTTAATACATTACCCTTAAAAAATGTAATGGTAAAACTGTTCTGATGCGGGAATGCTGGACTGCAGCTGCCAGAGATGCGTCAGAGGGCAGCAGCCAATCAGCAGCAAGGAGAAATGAAAAACGCTCTCAGATTGGCTGCTTTCAAACTTCCCGCCTCTGAGTACCAGGGTATTTCAAGATCCCAAGACGCGCTTTCGTATATGGTTGTTTTGTATTCTCTCAACAGTGCTGAACATTTTTTTACAGTTTTACAGGAAATTTAGGTTAATACTGATGTTACAAAATCAATAAATAAAATTTTTCTTAATAATTTAGCAGTAAAATGCACAACAAATATATATTGCATAAGAACTAAAAACTAAAAAAAACATGAAGGATATTTGCGGTACCAATTCATTCATGTAGATACTCATTAGAGTACTACAACAAAAACAGGTTCTATCTTATGAGCTAGACAGAATGACATAACTTGGTTTAACATTGATGCACCCAATCATTGCGTGGTTTAGTTAATTTCATTACCAGTGAATCTGATTTAACAAAAATAATAAATTGTCTAAACTAGGTATTGGATCACACATACATAATACATATGCCACAAGGAGAATTTAAACAAATACTGATGGACATAAAATCATTTCTGCATTCAGTATTGTATTATTTTTATATGTATTTTCCTAATGTTACTGTTTTGCAAGCAAATAAAGGTCTTTTGCCCAGACAAAACGAATACAATTTTCTTAGGTGCGACATGTGTGACCACAATGGCTACTTACCCAAAGACACATGTATATCTCTGAATCCGAAGCCTTTGTGTTGATCTACAGGTGGTTCGAGCCGTTTGTTATCCAGTGGCTGGATGAGAATGAGGAAGTTTCTCGTGACTTTCTGCATGGAGCTCTGGAAAGGGACAAAAAAGACGGAGTAAGATACTGACCATATATATATACATCTTACACACACCAATATCAGTGCTACAGTTATCTTGTTACGAAAATGTCTATAATTGTGTTTATTGTTTATTGTCTATTTTCTTTTCAAAATAATCTCTATTGTCTTATTTTATTCCTCTGTTGCACTGAGCATCCCATAGACAAAAGAATTCCCCTCAGGGAATCTTCTTGTAAATGTCATATATATATATGTGTGTGTGTGTGTGTGTGTGTGTGTGTGTATGTTTGTGTAATATATTGATGTTTCATTTATACATGATAGTGCATATTAAATTAAGGATAAGAATAACGTATACCTACTAAACCATTTTAAATATATAATCAGAAAAGGCTTTGATAATCTCTGGTGAAAGTATAGTTCTTCAGTTCTGATGCAAGACATTTAAAAATGTTTCATCAACTGGCCACCCAGCCACTCTAGCTCATTCCCTGGCCCGCAGGAGAGCCCTTCAGTTGTTTTTTTTTTTTGTTGTTGTTTTTTTTCCACCTCTGCCCCCTTTTGAGAGTCACCACTGCCTCACCCCAACCCAATTACTCCCAGACAAGAGAAATCACACCTGCTGGTGTCTGGCCGCAAATGGCCTGCTGTCTTTTTGGCTGCAACACTTCAAGATCTTTTCCTGACCTGCCCAGTCAGTGTTCTTTCATCTCTCCCCACAGTACCAGCAGACTTCAGAGCATGCTCTGTTCTCCTGTTCAGTGGTGGACGTCTTTTCCCAGCTCAACCAAAGCTTCGAGATCATTAAAAAGTTGGAATGCCCTGATCCTCAGATTGTGGGCCACTACATGAAGAGATTTGCAAAGGTCTATATTATAAGTTCTAGTAAAATGATATATACTCTGTTTTGCGTGCCTAATACTTCTCACAACAGCCATAGTTATGCAAGCCTTTTCTGTCTCTTGCTTCTGCAGACAATAAGCAATGTTCTGCTCTCTTATGCTGACATCATTTCCAGGGACTTCCCCAATCACTGCACCAAGGAGAAAGTGGTAAATTGCTGAAATACTTTTGTGACATTATAATTGCCCTTTATCATTTCTGTGGTTATACTTATTATAATGCATTTTAATTTCTGTTCAATTATAGAATGCGAAAGATGGTGCTATAAAGGTATGTTCTGAGTCAGTTCGTGTTTGAGTCAGTTAGGAGTTTGAACCTGTTTAGGAATTCTTACCTCAAGTGGTATTTCCCTTCTTCCACAGCCGTGTATCCTGATTAACAACATCCAGCAGCTCCGGGTACAACTGGAAAAGATGTTTGAGGCCATGGGGGGCAAGGATGTGAGTCAGCATAAAAAATTGTAATATTTTCTCCAGCAGGAACTGCTGAGAAGTAGACAGTGTGTTTTTAATGAGCTCAGTTTTGTTTTCAGCAAGAATATTGTGTGTTTCAGCTAAATGTTGAGGCCAGTGATATCCTGAAGGAACTGCAGGTGAAGCTCAACAATGTGTTGGATGACCTGGCCAGGATTTTCGCGACCAGGTGAGTTAGGAGGAGGAGGAGAGATTTTCCATTCCTGCTGTCTCGCATGTCCCTACTTAAATGAACATTCTTTATATCTGTTTTAACCTCTCATCTGCGATTAACTGGTTCTGAGTAATGTAGTGACTTTTTTTTCCCTCTGCTTTACAGCTTCCAGCCCAACATAGAAGAGAATGTGAAGCAGATGGGAGACATTCTGAGCCAAGTGAAAGGCACAGGCAATGTTCCAGCTAGCGCTTGCAGCAGCGTTGCTCAGGATGCAGACAACGTGCTGCAGCCTATCATGGACTTCCTGGACAGCAAGTAGGTTTTCTCTACCAGAAGGGCCATAAGGGCAACGTTTATTGTTTTACTGTCAGAGCGTACTCTATTCATCTCCTGATTGTCCTTGTTATTACCTTATAAAACAAAAAGGAACAACACTGAAAGTGAGCAATTAGGAAGCAAGACCTGATGCTAGATTAGTTGTTCTTGTCTGAGATGCATTGGTACATAAAGGCTTTGTTTTTCACTTGTACTCTTCTTTTTTAATCTGCTCAGCCTGTCACTGTTTGCTAAGATATGTGAGAAGACTGTTCTGAAGCGAGTTCTGAAGGAACTCTGGAAACTTGTCATGAACACTATGGAGAAGACCATCGTTTTACCACCTCTTACTGACCAAACGGTGAGGGCTTATCCAAATCGAATTCTTTCCCGCATGATGTGGCTTAGGACTGTAACAACGTTTTACTCGCAAATGTATTAGTTGTTAAAGATGTAGCAGTTATCAAAGATGTTAAGTGATCAGTTAACGGTTATTGAATAATGCATATTGTTTTCCTGTATGGCTTCTGAAGTCGCAGGTGAAGAGCGATGGGGATTTAGATGAACCAGTAATGTTCCTTGTTCCCTGGCCCAAATATTCACTTGCAAAATGATTCATTCTACTGTTCACCTGAAGATCAATCGATAAGGGCCAAGAGAGTGCACCATTATCATCCCAACACCTGCTAAAGGCTGCTCTTTGTTCTCCAAATTGGATTTTCATTGTTCTTGGTGACAATGATTTTTTTTTTTTTTTTTAAATCACATACTCATGACTATGGAATCAGAGACCAGCCTGATCTTTTTTCTTTGTGTTTATACATCTGTTCTTATTTGTGTTTTTGTTTGTTTTGTTTTGTTTTGTTTTGATAAAAGAGCCCCATGTCGTTACTCCAAATCCTAGATGGTTCCAGGCCTGTGCCGGGCTCTGCATTAAAATCTAATGGCTGAGCACTAGCCATGTGATGTGTCCCTTTGCTAGTCTTAACTCTGGAACTTAATAGTCAGTAATGCAGGAGGCCTGAAACTGGCATTTTTGATGTTGATGATGCTTTGCTTTTGATGTGGGGCTCTTCACTGACCCTTCTTTCTGGTTATTATTACATTCTCGCTCGCCCCCCCCGCTCCTCCTCCACAGATGATAGTAAGTACGTCAGCACTCCTCTCTGTGCGTCTGTCTGTCCTGCAGTTCGTCAGTGCCGGGTTCCCCCCCACCTTTTCCTTCTGCTGTATGTGGCTGCAAAGTCTCCCCCCTCCTCTCGTCCATTGTGCGTCCTCATCTGTTGGTCACTTCATTTCTCTTTATCTCTATCTCTCTCTCTCTCTCTGTCTCTCTTTCACCCACTCTCTTCATCCCCCGTCCTCCTCTCATTTCCAGCTGAAGTGGCCGGAGCATGGTGCATTCCTGGTTGACTTGGACAGGGCTTTCCCAAACTAATCCTTCAATCTGGTGGCCCTCCACACTTCCTGTAGTCCCCTCAGTCCCCCTTTCTTCTGCTTCCCCCTCTCTCTCACCCTCACTTTCTCCTCTGGAAGTGGCACTCTCTCTCTCTCTCACGCTTCCACTGTCACCTGTTGCTCCCCTGCATTGCGTGGCGGGTTTCTAGCCTGGGTGGTTCCAGTGGTGGCTTTGTGGTTTTGGTCAGTAGTTGGTGCCGCCCTCCCCCACTCTCACTTGTTTGAACCCTTCTCTCCTCTGTCGGTCCGTTGCTTGCGTCTCAAACTCGATTCTGACCTTCCAGTCTGTGCTCTCGGCAGACTTTGTTTTGTCAATCTTGTCCTGGTATTTGGTTGTGTTCATGAACGTGGTTAATATTAAAACGGACAGTTTCTCACTGCTTTGTGAGTAACACATATATTTGGTGGGGATAGATTGGGGATTGTTTTTATGCTACTTTTATTCTTCCTGTTAATACAATTTTACATGTAAACAAAGTAAGGCTGGTTTATGTAATTTGTTTACTCATGTTGACATTCTGTTTTTGCTTAGTTATTGTCATTTTTCTTTCAGAATTTTTTTTTTTTTTTTTTTCTGTCCTGACTAGCAACTATCTTTGAAATAATTTGGATTTACTTTGTTTAATGTTTTTTTCATTACACAGTTTAGCTTCTTTTTCTACACTTTGTTCTCATTTATTGCTCAAAAAATGATTTTCTGCTTAGATATTTCTGCTTGTACGCTAGGTTTTGCTGCAGTCATGTCAAGTCTCACCAAATCGGCAGCTGTAACACATCACAGATGTGTTTAGACTGGTCCTGATGTGATCCTGATCTCAAAAAGACACCCATGTTATTCTTTGCAGTTTGATTTCTAATATTATGCACATTTTTATAAAGCTAATTTGATGGCTTGTCAGTCTGTCAGTCCCTGTCAATCAACCAATGTGAGGAAGGTGAAGCTCTTCTGGAGTTAATAACGCTGTCCTCTCTTCACAGGGCAGGGTGAAGCTTGCTTGTCACAGTGATGTAAGGACTAAAACCCCTTTAGTTCAATGTGTCCTGTCTTTCCTTCTCTCTCCATTTCTGAATGTCTCTCTTCTCTGTGTTACTTGGGTCCCCTGTCTCCAACCAAACTGATGGGAACAAACTGGTTTCTCACCCTTGCTTCCTCAGATTCCCCTTAGCAGTAGCTCTTTCCATCCCAGCGTCCCCTTTGCGTAGCTGAGTGAATGATACAGGCCTTCAGGCTCCATGTAGCATTCAAACCATTTTAAAACACACCAGAAAGTGCATGCTTTCATGATAGCTGGTTTGGAGCCATGGACGATGCGTTTAGAGTCCATGTTGGTCTTGATGATTACTTCCATTACATTTTTATGGTTGTAGAAATACAGGGTTATTTCTGTTGTATGCAGTATGCTGCATTCTGTGTTTATCTACTGAATGTGTGTTTAGTTGAAGCCATAAGATGTAATCGTATAGACACTGGCACAATGCTAAGGTGCACATGTCTTTTTCAAAAAGTGATATATCCTTTCTAGTGTATCGCCCAGTCCTAGATACCAGATATATCACCACGGTGTTGTCACATAGGCTGTGGACCTACTGGATTTTCCAGACTTTTCAACTCACTCTCTCTCTGTACAGTTCTGTCAGTTTTGTCTTCTGTACATAGCTAGTTTACTGTCTTGCATTGCATTCAATAAAGTGTGTGTGTGTGTGTGTGTGTGTGCGTGCGTGCTTGCAAGGAGCTCTTCTAGGTTCAATGAAACTGTGTGTGTGTGTGTGTTTTAGAATGTGTGTTCATGTCTGACTTCTTCAGCTGTCTGTTGCTGACCTCTTGTATGTGGCATTTCTGTCTTATGCACTGTTCACCTCCATAATCTCACTAATATCCTTTCTCCCTCTTCTTTCTGCGTCCTCGTTTTGCTTTTTCTTTTCCTCCAGGGAACGCAGCTGATCTTCAATGCAGCTAAGGAGCTTGGCCAGCTTTCCAAGCTGAAGGTAACTCAGTAGTTAATATTTTCGTGGTTAACCATACATGACTGCATTCATTTCAGCTATTCATTTAAGCCAGTAAAAGCGTCATGTGGACACACTTTGTGTGTGTGTGTGTGTGTTTTCCCTTCACAGGAGCACATGGTGCGTGAGGAGGCCAAGGCCTTATCTCCCAAGCAATGTGCGGTCATCGAGTTGGCCCTAGATACAATTAAGGTAATAAAACACATAATAATAAGCGTTCCTTTCCAGTGTGAGTGCAAGCTTAATATGGGCTGTAATATAAGAATAACTATCTGTGTCCTGTTGATTTTTCCATAGAAGTGCTATATATTATCCCATGGACTCATCCAAATCAGATTATTTGTTTAAATAATATTTAGCACAATTCTGACTTAAAAAACTGCTTTGATGCCTTGTTTTTATTATATTGTTTTTATATTAAGGGAATAGATATTACAAAATAAAAAATATTGTATAACTAAACCGAGAACCAGATTGAACAGTATATTACACTAACTGAAAAATGTTCTCTTGTATATCTTTCACTTTTTCAGTTCTCTGTGGACTGTAAAACTGCAGTGTTTTTGCATTTGTGTTTAAATATATAATTTACACTGTGGTCCATATGGTACCTATCTAGAATCTAAGCTGCAAAAACAGACGTCACAAAAACCAGTGCGCTGGCATATCTTAGACACATCTGTCTATTTAGCCGACAGTGGTGCACTCCCGCCTCTTCACAAACTTAAGAATATGAATATGAATATATATACATATATATATATATATATATATATATATAATTTCAGTTTTAAGGGCACGTTCATTAAAACAACCTGTTTAATTACAAAGAATAAGGAAAAGTTTGAAAATGGCAATAACTTTCTTTTGTGCACAAACCCACACAAATCTCAAACGTGTAGGATGTGAGATTAAACAGAATACACCAGGAACTGTGAATTTATCTTTTACCTTCTTTCTTATCAACAATTCTAAGTTCTTTTGTAGTTCTTTTAAAGAACTGTATTAATGAACTTCGCAGTCTTGCTCCTATGGTCCAGATGTATAAAAGCTGGACTGGACTGGATATGTCCTCCAGTGGTGCCTGTGTGCTGTAGAGTTTGCTGTAGCTGGTCAGAAAGCTCATGCTAATTCTTCTAATTCTTTATTCTACAGCAATATTTCCATGCTGGAGGAGTGGGCCTTAAGAAAACCTTCCTGGAGAAGAGTCCTGACCTGCAGTCTCTACACTACGCTCTGTCGCTCTACACACAAGCTACTGACAAGCTCATCAAGACCTTTGTCCAGTCGCAGAACGCACAGGGTAAGAGCCATCACCCCCTCACTCTCTGTTGGCCTTGAAAGTCGACTTCTCTTGGCTGAAGGTTGATCTTTGATAAAATATTCTTTCTTTGTCCGAAATGCAGATTCTTCCGTTTCAATTAGCATTTTTTAAATGCCTCTCCTATTCTCTTCATCTTGTCTGCACACCTTTTCTCACACTCTCTGTCTCTCTTCCTCTCATGTTCTCGTTCTTTCCCTATCATAGTAGTCATTGTGATTGTGCTGTGGGAATTCTGACACAGTTTGGCTGTCTTTGCCTCTAGCAGAGAAGTCATTTTAATGAATGATCACATGAAATGTAATTAGAATAAATGTCTCCATCATTTCTTTAAACACATTAGGAAACAGTGGAGCTAAGGTAGTGTGCGTGCGTGTCTGTGTGTGTGCCTACGTGCGAGTGTACGTGTGTGTGGGTCTGTTGAAAGTCTGAATAAAATTGTTTCCTTTGACAGATATCAAAATCAAGTAATGCCAGGAAGTCTTTATTGAATTGCTAGTTTATTTTCTCTCTCTGTCTCTCTCTCTCTGTCTCTGTCTCTGTCTGCCTCTCTCTCTGTCTCTCTCTGTCTCTCTGTCTCTTTCTCTCTCTCTCTCTCTATTTTCTTATTTCTCGTGTTTCCTCTTCGTCATTGTCTCCTTCTTCACTTGTCTTTTTTAATGCTCCTTCTCTTTCCTCCTGTTCTCCTCCCCCTCTCTCTCCACCAGTTCATGGAGGGAAGGGGGTGAGGTTCACCCATAGCGAGGATGTGTACCCCGAGAAGGGTACGTCTACAAGAATCAATCAGTGACCCACCTGAAACCATCCCCCAATCAGATCATTCACATCCCATTCAAACGGCCCAGTCGCATGCCCTGCCAGCACCCATACCCCCACACAGGCAGTCTTGGTCAGCCTGACCACCTTGTGCATGTACGAGACCTTGGGACTGACTTGCTGTATGTGCACATACATCAGTTTGACATGTATACTGGCACTACAGAAAACCCAGAATGAAGTGTGTGATTTTGAATGGCAGAGAATGCACACACACACTTCTGCAGTGTGAGAGGAACACGTGTGCGGTGCTGAGGGGAAAGCCATGACTCGTGTGTGTGTGTGTGTTAGTGTGTGGGGAGGGCTGCCGTGCCAGGCGAGTGAGATGAGTGAGAGACTCCTCAGGAGGACTTTTTTTTTTTGTTTTTCTGTGCTTAACCGAGAGAGCTGCCGGTCCTGTCCAGTACTAAAACATAGAAAAATCAGTATGATTATTTCACTTTAGAATACGATTCAGTCCATCCTGAATATCGTATTTCGTCACTGGCCGATTTAATTATGTTAGGAATTATTTTAAAATTACACTGAACACATAAACATTACTGTTCACTATCTACACAATAGTGTGAAACTGACAGGGCTGGGACCACTTATTGTGGATATACTTATATAATTGATGTTTGTTCCTTTTTTGTATGCATTCACGTCTGATTTTACTTTATTTATAGCACATAGTGAAATACTATTATAAGCAATATTTTTAGTGCTTGATTATAGATGGTTTGTCAATGTGAGATTTATATATATATTTAAATATATTTATATGTTTATTCCTAAAATTGTATATATAAATACATATAAAGTCTTCAGTCAATATAAAGCCTGCAGTATACTAATTACAAATACTATTATTTGTAATTAGTTCAATTCTAACATTCCAAAATGCAGTTATGCTGGCCTTCAGAATGATGCATCATGATGCCTCCACGATGTTTTACAGCCTTATTGCTTATTCATCTATTATATTCGACTGATTGTTGGAATGACAGTAATGGGTGGTGACTCAGTGTGTCCAGAGGCAGGGTCTGTCCTGTGTGTCTCTGTATAGTGTTCCACTTTACTCACACACTGACTGACACAGTTGCTGCACCCCCCACCCCAGCCAAACCCCCCTTAAGCTTCTCCCCTCAGGCAGCCAGGCTCGCAGGCGATGTGACAGTATGGTTTCAGCCAATCAGAAGAGGCATCTAAAGTCAGATGACACTGTCTGTCAGTCTGCATCAGCGTCCTGGGGTTCCTTGTTGGTCCTTGAGGACCCTATCACTGCTGGGACTCATGTTGCTGCATGAACTTATTGTGCACGCTCATTCAGGCCATCTATCGTTTACACTGCAGCACATGGCCTTGAAGCCAGAAGGGCTGCGTTAGCCACTAGAAAGCATCCCAGATAAAGCTGACGTTTGTTTCTTCTGCGTGTTGCTGCTTTCTGAGTAGCGTTCTTATACTGGCAGCCAAAGCATAAGCTTTACAGAGGAGGGCAGCAGCCAGCAAAGATGTTTCTTATCAGCACTGCACTTTTCTCAGTCAGGAAGAATGCCCAAATCTGTATGCTGACTTCTTGTCTTACTCAAATGTGGTAGTTGATTCGAATTGGCCTTGGTTTGTGTGTGTGTTTGTGTGTGCGTGTGTACATCTAAATTTGTGTATAAGTGTGTGACGATTTTCATTTATTTGTGCATGTATAGATGCATATGGATATGGATCCATGGATTCCATGAGCATAGAGAGTTGAACAGCCTTACTGCCCCCTGCTGGACGAACTGAACCAGTACCTTTTTGCATGATACCTCTCCCCTCCTTTCCCAACATCTGTAGCATGGAGCGCAAACCCCAGCAGGCCTTGGGGTCCTTCACACTCGCAAGCACATCCTGGTAGAGGGGTAGCACAAGCTGCATACCCACCATTCAATTATTTCCTGTGTTTTACACGTGATTATTTAGTGGAATGATGCTCTAATCAGTGATTAGAAAATGTTGAAGGAATGGAAAAAGTCCAGTATTTGTCACAAAACATAATAGAAAACGGACACAATACAGAGTGAAAACTTTTTTTTATTCTGAAAAGGGCTTAACCAGTTAATGATGATACGGTTTAAAGGGGAATTCTCATAATTCACTTGATTCAGAATGGTTTGATGTAAAATGGTCCACTGTCAGATTACAAGATCTCTCTCCAGATTGTAACAATTTAACATAAAAGCATGCTGTATATTAGGTGTATTAAAATATATTTTAACAGTGTTGATTGTGTTCTGTAAAAAATGCCTATTTTCGTTTTTCTTGGGAACCTTTCTAATCCCTGAAGCTAATATTCATTGACGCACGTGAGCACATAGCACAGTGTGACCCCTCTATCAGAATGTCAGTCAGATCCACCTTGCAGTGGCAGCTAGGACCACCCACTCAGGGGTGGTGAGTCTGTCCCTGAGTGACAGTGAGAATGGACACTGTTTGGCATGTCCCTGTCTGTGTTTGAGCTAGTGGAAGGGAGTCCTATGAAATGCTCTACCTCTTTTGGTGTTGGAGCCTCCACTTCCCTCCCCATGGTGCAGAACCCCTGCACAAGTGAACCTTCATGGCATGTGTGCAGATAAGACAAAACAGATCTCACAGTTTTGTAAACATATGATCCATGTAGTTCTTTTGGTTGTGTTTTGACGTTGCACCTTTTTGGAGAGACTGAGCACAGTTCGATATTTAAGGAATTGTCATGAAATGTTATCATCTACCAAGTATTTTCTGCCGTTAAGCTTTATGCCATTTCTACTTCTTCATACATTAACTGAAATTAAGTTTGTGAAACACTGAAGATTATCTATTTGGTTGAAGAATGTACTATACAGCTAAACTCATCAGTAGTTAAGAAGAGTGGGCAGAGCAACTTGGTCTTTATTTCAGTGTCTTCTAGCATGATCCAGGTGACAGTATTCTCTCTTGAGAATGACTGGCCAGTCATTACCAGAGCCATGCACACAACAGAACAGCTTGACAGACTTATTTGTCAACGTCACGCAGAGCCTGTGTCCAGCGAGAGCAATGAGAGCCTGCTCTTTGACTTCTGTTCCATATCTCTTCAGGCTCTGGTGTGGAGGATGCAGTGGGAGAGGTGTCTATCCACGTGGAGATCTTTACTCATCCCAACACTGGTGAACACAAGGTCACAGTCAAAGGTCAGTGGTGTGTTTTTGTTGATCCTTTGTACATTTTTTTTGTACAGTTTTAAAAAAGGAAAGTCATGTGTTTGGCTCAGAATGGATTTCCTCCATTCTAAGGTTTAATAGTGTTCAGTTATGTCACAAAGACATGCCTCTCTCTGCAGTGGTGGCTGCAAATGACCTGCGGTGGCAGACATCAGGAATATTCCGGCCCTTTGTAGAGGTCTACATCATTGGCCCCCACTTGAGTGATAAGAAGAGGAAGTACGCCACTAAATCAAAGAACAACAGCTGGGCTCCCAAATACAATGAGACATTCACATTGTGAGTAACATATGATTTCTTAATAATAAATGTAACAATCAGTAAATTTCTGTAAATTACCGGTGTATTTATTCTTACACGCTTAATATATTTTTTGTGGTTTTCCATTATTTTAACCACCCCTGCAGACTCCGTAATTTTCACATTGCTTATTTTTAACAACACTGAAAATTTCAGAAAAATCGCACATGTATGGGAGAAAATGATATGTATGACATGTTGAATATGTGACAAAATGAAAACAATATACATATAAATGCTGGGCAACAATTTAATCGTGATTAATCGCTTAGTTTTCTGCAATTAATCGCAACTAATCGCAGTTATACACAAAATTAAATAATTAATTCAAATGTAGTGTATTGTGCACTTTTATTTTTAAAGTGCAGTATAGCCCAGACAATCGCGGGGGTTTTGTTCCAAGAGCACCTGCGAATAGTGAAAAAACGCAAATTTGTGATGTGGTAAAGAAAATGCCTAAAAATGCCATTTTTTACATCCTGGAAAACCTAAATATGCCCCCCAATATACTCCCAAAACACTTTAATTTCATTTTAAACTCAGCGTAATACATTACCCTTACAGAAAATCTAAAGGTAAACCTGTTACAGGAAACCCTGTACAGTTTACAGTGAACTGTCTCCCGCAGTGCTAGAATGTAAAATACTGATGTTATCCCTGTATAGACTGTACTGTAATTCATGCATGCACATTTTCTTTGCTATGCGCTGTCATTTTCTTTGGTATAGACAGGGTGAACAGTAATACATTATATTAAGTAACAGTAATAAAATACAGGGCTTTGCGATGAACAAAATGAAAAGCACAAGATCACTCGAGACGCTCCATGAGGGAAATTCTGGCCTGCAGCTGCCAGAGATGCATCACAGGGCAGCAGCTAGGAAGAAATAAATAACGTTCTTGGATTGGCTATTTTCAAACCTCCCGCCTCTGAGTACAGCGGTATTTCACCATCCCAAGACGCACTTTCTTTGTGTTCTCTGGACAGTACCAAAAAATTTAAAGTTATATTTTATATGGTAATGTAGCTGAAATTACAGCTATTTGTTACAGAATTAAAAAATTATTGTTTTCTTAATCATGTAGCACTAAAATCCATTTAAAATTATATATTGCCACGAAAAAAGCTGTGACTTCCGGGCCTCTGCAGCCACGCCTACTTGTCCTTGTGCTGGTTGTTAATGATTGGGCACGGCAATCAGACGCGTGAACGGAATGGGCCTCGAGGCCCGGATTCAGAGGATATCTGCGGTTTCCGCGAACAATTATTAGTTTGATTCTCAGAAAAAGTTCGTAAATCTGAAGCCGCAACCGTTGAACCATGATTAAGCGGGGTTTTACTGTGCTGCTGTATGAACAAATGTCTAATAACATTTGCTTTGCAAACACTTTAAACAAATAAGGAGCTTTTTTAACAGCAGTGGTCCCTTTAACACAGAAGTTATTTTGTTAGAAGTGTTTGGACAGAAGTAGTAGTGGCCTACAAAGAAGTCTAATTGTCTCAACCCCGGTCCAGGTGGCCTCCAGCTTTGCACATTGAGGTGTTTTCAGTGCTTCCACCACACCTGATCCAACTAATCAGCTCATTAACAAGCCCTTTCTGTGCTAAAGTGGTTTCTTAAAGAAGTGAAAGAACTTAAATTTGCAGGGCAGGGTGGTCTCCAGGACCAAGGTTGGGAAACAGTGGAATATCTTAATCTTCTCAGTCTTATTTCTGGAGCACCACTGCCCTCCAGATTGTGGGTTTTCCTTCTCTAACATGGTTTCCTAATCCTGGACCTGGCTGCCACTCCCTTACTTATTTAAGTGCTTTCCTTTATTTAAGAAACAAACTTAAACACAGTATGGGCGTGTTAAGAAGCTGATTAGTTGGATCAGGTGTGTCGGGAGCAGTGAAAACACTCTGCAGGAGCTGGACTTGAAAACAAACCCATTTCCCCTCAATAGCTCGTTAACTAGTTACGTGTTGGAAGCAGGTCTGCAGTAACACCAGGTGGTCATCAACCCTCCTCCTGGAGATTAACTTTCTAGCACACAAATGAATCTGATCCAGCCAGTCGAGGTCTTCAGAAGAACATGAGCTGGGTCAGGTGTACCAGGTAGTCCACTGAAATGCTGAGCTCCAAAGACTGCTCTAAAACGGTTCAAGGTTACTTTGTCATCAGCAGGTGTGAACACGTGCATGGTTTGTTGAGATATTTCTCCATGGACCCCGGTGCAACATATAGATTCAAACAGTGTTTTCCAGTTCCTGACGCACACTGCCCTGCACATCTGAGCATTTTCACTGCTTCCAACACATATGATCCAACTAATCAGCTGGTCATCAAGCCCTTACTGTGTTGAAGTGTGGTTGGTGAAGAAGGGGAGGCACTAATAAGACCAGGATTCGAAGAAAAAAAAAAATCCCATATTATTGGAGCGACTCAGTAGTTTCGCTTTCTGATCAAACTGGCTTGTAATTGTGATGTGTGAAGAATCTTTTAAAGGTTTTTAAAGGCCATCATGTAATATAAAGATCATTTACCATGTCCTTTATACTATATGGAGGTTCTTCAAACTTTACTGACGCATCTCGTTTACAAAAGTGATTCTCCAAAGAACAATTGACTGAAAGGTTCTTTGGGGAAGCCAGAAAAGTTCTATGGCTTCAAGCACTGCTTACAACATACTTGATCCAGCTAAACAGCTGGTTATCAAGCCATTGCTGTGTTGAAGTGGGTTTTTGGTAAAGAAGGCAAGGCACTAAAAGGACCAGGATTGGCAGGAAAAGTGCTGCAGTGTGTTGTTGGAGCAGCTCACTAGAACTCAGTTTCTAAACAAAGTCTTATAAATTAGATACTGTTTAGGTTTATTCACAGATCCTTTATGGAGGTTCTTCAAACTTTACTGACACATCTTGTTTACAAAAGTGGTTCTCTACAGAACAGTCGGCTGAAAGGTTATTTGGGGAAGCCAGAAACGTTCTGTGGCTTCAAGCTAAGATCGCTTTCTGTGAGTTTATACTATATAAAATGAATTGGTAAAAAGGCAAATGTTCCATTCTTATGTGTACTGATTTCAGACTTATCTTTTTGTAGAACATTTCGTTCATTTCAGACAAGTGGTGCTTAACCATAAGTTCTATATTCATGAAACTGGAACTGTGTGTGTGTACTTGGGAGATTTTGTGGCAAATTGACATTACTTTTAATTCAGACACCATAATGCTGTCAGAGAAACAGGTTTACAAAACAAATGGGAGTCGTCAGAACCTCACTGATGATCCACCAGCTGAAACTGCTGCAGAAAATGTTCTAATGAAAGACACACTATAATCTTTACCTCATCCAGCACTGATCTTATCCAGAGCTCATAAAGTCATTGTTCTGTTCAGTCGGTCCAAGTCGTCGTCTTCTGTCAACAAGAAGCCAAAGGACCAGCCAGAGCCCCAAACTTCAAAGAAGCCATAAACCCGATAATTGCAGACGGTTCAAATCAACAGTCTATTAGCAATTTCCTCCAGAATCAAAAAAGATTCTTCTGATTAGGATTCTGAGTCACTTACTGTAATTGTTCCTCCTGGTTTAAACCTGGATCACTTAAGAAAGATCTAACAAAGCATGTTTTGCCCAAGATGGGCTCTTTCCATTGCTGCAAATAACTTATCTTGGCATTGTCTACCTGCCTTCCAATCTTCTAGTTTGTTAGTTCCTACTGTCTAAAAGTTCGACGTCGCGTTTCACACAGCAAAACCCCCATCTGTCTCTTGTTTCAGGCTCTATAACCCCAGCTACTGTAATGTCTTTTCATTTCGGCATGTGTTCCTTTTGTCACTAGGGAAAAGTGAGTCATGTGCATTGCATTTCACTTTTTCCACTGTAGTGACTGCATTTCGGTTTATTGTGAATTCATAGTGATGTTTTCGTGCAAAAAATCATTTGAGTATTCTGCATTTTTATGACGCATCTTCTTTGATGAAGACATTAAGGCTTAATCCTGTCAAAATTACTTCATTAAACCACAAAAATGTCTTTTTGACAGCACGCTGAGTAACGAGGTGGGGCCGGAGTGTTACGAGCTGCAGGTGTGCGTGAAGGACTACTGCTTTGCACGTGAGGACCGCACGGTGGGCATGGCCGTGCTGCAGCTGAAGGACGTGGCGGCGCGGGGCAGCGTGGCCTGCTGGCTCCCTCTGGGCAAGCGCATCCACATGGATGAGACAGGTCTGACTGTGCTGCGCATCCTCTCACAGCGCAACAACGACGACGTAGCCAAAGAGTTTGTCAAGCTCAAATCCGACCAGCGCTCGGCTGAGGAGGGCCGAGGTAGTTAAGCACAGGTGCCGATTAGGGAAAGGAATCTTTGCGGCGTTGTGAAATCACTGCCGACCTCTTCTTTCTTGAAGTGTTGCACTAACACAGACATCTAAATAAACACAAACACATACTCACTCCTACACAAAGCAGATTATACCCTACCACCCCAACAAGGACCAAAAATCCCTTTTCTGTTGGATATTAATGCCTAGGACACTGCCATAACCTGCCATGAGGCTTGTCTGACAAGCACAGTTTGGCACCTAAAATGATGCAGGCACTTGATGTTTGTGATGTCCTTGATTTCTAAAGTACATATTATACGAAACCTCATTGTTGAAAGATATTTAAAGAATAGCATTTATCTAGTTATTCATACATATAAGAAATATATTAACATTGCAGATGTTCTATCACTAGAATATAAAACAGATACAGTTGTCTATCTTCTTTTTGAAAGATTTGTAAATGGATATTTTGGTTCTTTTTCCAAATACGTTTGGAAAGAGCAAGAAGCAGAGATATGACTGTCTGAGAGAAAGCAGGATGGCTACATGTAGTGCCATTGATGCCTCCCGCCTCCTCTTTTCGGAGCCCCCTCCCCTATCGTCTGTTAATGATGTCTGAAGCTCGGAGGAAACTTCTACTGCAACTGCCTTGTTCATTTTGTTAATCATTCCTGCACCTCCTGATGGGTGTTTCAATGTCAGGGTATCTCTCTTTTGCTCTCAGTGTGATGTTCTTTTCCTCTACTACTGAAAGGCACACTCTTTATTAGGGCCAAAACCTCCTATGGTGTAACTTTTGGAGAATTATGCAAACTTTTAGATCAAGCACAAGAAGACTAGTACAAAGTGATGCACTGGCTTGCAGTGCACATATTGTGGACCAAACTCATCTCACAAAGCATAGACTTTCTTCTACACCCCTCATGTGACAATGCAAATTAAGAGAAAACAATGCTCTCATTATTCTAAGCACGTCAAATGTGCTGTCTAGGTGTGTGTCGAATAGTGTTAAGGACCCTCTCTGTTCTGTACGTTTCACTTAAATGCTAATGCAGATAACGGTAAATGAAAGCTAGCATTATCAAGACTGTTGACCAAGATCAAGGTCTTAATTACAAAATGCTAAATGACCTCTACTACCTCTCATTTATTATTAGCAACGTTAGCATTTTTGGGTGAAATATCCTTTAATGCCCACTTCCACTCTTCGACCTTGTCCAGTCTGATCTTAGATCAGTTGCTTTGTGTACGAGTGTGTGTGGCCTGCATGTGCGGTATATCATGTGAGTGCATGACTGAGACTTTGTAAAGAAGGCATCGTGGTGTTGGGTGAGGCTGTGACTTGTCTTGGACACCAGTGTTGCCTGTTGGTGAATATCAGCAGTCTTGCTCATATAGCACCTTCAAAGACGTGCTGACTTGTTTAGATCGTTTTACTTTTATAAAGTAGCATCTTTTTTTTTTATTTTACTCATTGCATAATTTTCCCTCTTACGTGCCACTGCAGACACAATAGGAGGAATATGGAGAGTGTCCTCTCTTCAGAGCCATTCCAGTGCTGTTGCCATGGCAACCTCAGATCATCCTGCCACCCATCCAACTAGTAGAAAAGCACAAAGCGAATGCAGCCCAGTCCGTGTTTGTGTAACCTGATTAATACATGCCTGCTCTATCACACTTCTTCATTTTACAGCTGGGCACTGACCAGTTAGAGCTGTAAATGTAGCCAGTTCACCCTCTTGCATTCTGTGTAAAATTGGAGAGCACAGCGTAAATGGAAGCTCTGGAGGAGGCTGTTGTTGTTCCGGGGGGAGGTGGTGGGACTGGATAGTGGTGCTTAAGCCTCACTTCAAGCCTGCCAACATGGAAGATCTCAGTATGTTCTCTAACTATCCGGGATCCATTCCTGAAGGTCTCAAGCGACCTCTTTTATGCTATTGCTGAGACTCTTTAAGAAGTTTCTGAAAAAGTGCTGCCAATCAAATGAAGCACAGGCATTTTGGAGATCTCAGATTCTGGAGATCACAAAATCCACTGCCCAGAATGAGTTCTGTTTAAAACTGTCATGCCATGTGCCCTTGTCTGACTTCTCTATGCATCGAAGTTTAGCTCTAGTTGACAGTCGTGTATTGTTTACATTGTGAATTATCAGCACAAATCGTCTGTTGTGATGGCACTGCTGTTTTAGGTTCGTTTTTTTTTTCTTCTTTTTTTGGAGTCCAAATTTGAAAACTACAGTCACCACTTTATTTCTGAATTTTTAAAGGGGACTGTTTGTTTATTTTACCAGGTGATGGAGGACTAATGAATGTTGAATGGATTTGAATATTAAATTAGTCTGGAAAAGGGATAAGCGCCTAGTTTGAAAAGGGGACGAGTCCAAATCGGAGTCGTGCTGAGGGTTCTAAAACTGTACAAGATTTAGTGAATGTCTGAATGTCAGCAAGAAATGAGTTGCGGAGATGTAAGCATGTAAACAAATGATAGAGAAGCACCCGGAAGTCACACTTTCACACCAACACACACACATTGTCTGACCTAAACTAAGACTCCAGACCTGTAAATAAGAAGCAGTGCATGTTGGGAAAGATCTCTCTTGTGCCAGCATGTGTCTTTGATGTGACTTCCAATTGTAGTATTTTATTGATTTATTTATTTTGATATTTGGGTATTATTTTCTATTTTTGAAAGGCTTGTGAATATATAAATATGTGTAGTGATACAGAGTACTAGCATGAGAGACTTTTTTTATACACAAATGTTTATAATTTTTGTTTTTCTAAATATGATTGTTCTTAATGGGGATGAAAGTGAAACTAATAGCATTTTTGCTGTGTTTCTACTTAAATGGTTATGACTACTAAATAAATGGCTATAAAACAATTTGCAGGGTTTCATTTTTGTCTCTTTGACTCAAACATCCCAATATGAATACTGACAATATTCCAGTATGGTCATATAGTATGTAGAGGAAGTTTAATATTGTTAAAATAATAAAATTGAGCATTCTCACAGAGCTGTAAGATTCAGTTGTATGCCAAAGTATGAACACCTTTTCTAGTTGAAAGTAAGGCCTTTTATCCTTTACAATGGAAAAAGTTTTTTGCGTACATTTTAGTGCAATTATTTAACATATTGGGGAAAATATAAAAAAGAATCAAGTTTTGGCCACATTTATGTTTTTTCCAGTGTTACATTGAGCACGTTTATAAGTCATTGTGCATTCAGTTGTGCATTCAAACGTGTCCTCATGTAATTTGAGCACAGGTGCCTAATCTTATACATACCACTGGACATTCAAACCAGCACTATTGATGATCAAATTAAGTTAATCACAAATTAGAAACATTTCTCAAACTGAATTAAATTAGAACGTCAATGAAACACCTATACCCGTGTAAATCAATGAGGATTTGGGGTTGCATGTTAGTTTTGCATAAAGGTTTGCTTAATTATTGGGATTACCCTCCGTCAGACTTTGCGGAGGAAGGAGATCTTGAGAGACTCTGGGACGTCCAGCTTCTCAGCAACGACCGGTGGGGGCGGCAGGTATGGGAAAGTAACAGGGAAGACCTTCCTAACATCCAGCAGCAGCTGAGGGAGTTGTCCGTCCGAGCGCTCCTTCAGCAGCCTCTGCGAAACCCCACAGATCACAAGCATCACTTTCACCATCCTTTCTCAAGCATGAAACCCCTCTCTGTTCATTACTGTGCCTTACACTGGTCCAAAAAAAACGTACTAAATCTCATAAACGATTTAGGCTAGTGAAACAAACATGCATTCTTACCTGCACGATGCGAATGAAATTGAGCGTTACCCTCTCTTCAAGGTCACTCTGTGGAGAGTACTGTGTCAAAATCTTCACAATCTGCAACACAAGACATTTTTACCTGTCAACATATGATTCTAATCGAGTTTTAATTATTAAATAAATAATCAATTACATTAACCTGACAGTAATTAGATAAGGTACACCACCTGCTGGTTTGACAGGGCATTGCAGGTTTGAGCAATGGCTTGTCCATCTGCTTCTGTTTTCTTGCTCATTTGTAGAAGTTGGGCTGCCTGAATAAGGGGCTCCAGAGCGGCAGCTGCACCCCCAGTCCACAGGTCTCGGCTCCGCAGCCACTCTTCCAGCAAACTCACATTATACCTAAGGCAATGAAATAGAAGAATGGTTGTCTTATAAAGCAAACTTTCTCCAATCTTCTCCCATCTTTTGAATTAGCTGCCTAATAAAGTATAGCTGTGCTAATATAATGTAAACAAAAAAAAAACAGTTACATTAAATTCTAATCCTCAGGATAGAGTTCAAATCACTTTTTGAATGGAAGAGGAAACTCACACCGGCAGGATCTCGCTAAGGACTATATGTCTGTGGTCAGTTTTATGTATATGAAGTAAAATTACATGTCTGTTGTTATAAGCTGTGTATGTGATTACTGTGAAACTACTGATCAAAATAATCACCAGATTTCTCGATTACTAATATATATGACAGGGACGGCTAAACTACTTTCCACATCTGTCATACTAAACTGACTGACATCTCTACACATATTGCAGTCTGTTCCTGTTTTGCTCCAGGAGGTCTTGTTCTGACCGGATCTGCAGGCCACGGTTCCAGCAGCACATGTCCTTCCGGAGCAGCAAGCTGTTGAGGACGCTGGCGGCCAGCAGGTGGGCAAGCTGCCTGAAAGTCTGTTCCAGTAGAGCCGGGGGGAGGTCCTGCCGCTCCAGCGCAGTGTGCAGAGCCCCCAGCTCCCTCAGCACAGTGGCCATGCTGGCTCCCTCTGCAGAGCCTGCAGCCCGGGGGTCAGAACCTGAACGCTTACGAGAAACAATCAGCTTTACCACGGCTCCGGACAGGCCTGGGATGGTCTCGCTCTCCAACATAGCTGGAACTGTATAGAGGAAGGGGCACTAAAAGTTAGCAAGTACTCTTTGACAAACAAGGCACAGTATCTCATACAAAGCAAGTTACACAATGTCCCACATGTATCCCACATGGGGTCCAAAGCTTCCTGCTTGTCTTTTCCACCCATTAGCATAGTTTAAACAGCATGACACTTTATTGCTTGCCTCAAATCAAGTTGCTTATATGGTTTCTGACACATATAATAGACGTACTGTACAGTATAAAATACTGCTCTCTACATAAAATAAATAAAACACTGATACTCATACTACTGTCTTAGCCATGCTATGCTTTTAGCCATTGGATATTGTTTAAGGTTCTTCTGTGGCATGTCTAGAACTCCTAGAACCATCTTTCTTTCGTCTCTTAATGGTTGCATAACCGTCCAGTAGGGTGGACCGTTTAAGGTGGATTTATTTTATCACACCAGCTACAAATTACGGGTTGTATCTGTAGTCTAGAGAAGCGCGGAGGCTGTAATGAGAGAGCCGTACCAATGATGGGCTGGAGGCGGCTTTCTGAGATGGAGACCAGCTGCTGGTAGGCCTGAATACACACGTCATTGAGCACCCTCACCTGCTCCCTCAGCTCCACCTGCATAGGCAGAATTTCCTCACCTGCCCCTGATTCCTACACAAATGTAAACATGAGACATCCCATTCTTAAAAGTTCAAAACACTTTTAAAGCTGGATTTGTGTCACCAGGGACAGTTCTGTAATGCCAAATCATGGAACCATTTGTTTACCGCACCTCTCGACCAGCTAGGATCTTTGTGGGCGAGTGCTGAGTGAGCAGGTCTTTGAACACGCAGGCATTCTTCAGCCACAGAGCCGTCATGTCCAAATCACCACTGTGTTTCTGATTCAGAAAAACAAAAACAAATCAGTGTCCTATTATATAACAGCTGCCCTGTATACACCACCTAGGATGCATCTGTAATCTGAATGCACAACAGTCCATATAAAGCCACTGAGACAACAAGTGTTGCCCAAAAGGGCCCAAAAATTAGTGATAGTTTGAAAAGCAACATTTGATCCTATCACTCTTACAGCATTATTACTCTAAGAAGCCAGCTAACAAAACTACAGGCCAGATGTTTGACCCCACACTCGTAAACCAGAAGGAATTGTGTGATGTGACATTTTTCTTTTTTCTCGATCCAACACAAAGTGAATATCAATGCACTGAAGACAGGCCAGATATTTCTTCCTCAAAACCAATAGTTTGAGCCTTTGTGGATAAATAATGTGTTACTACATACTATAAAATACAGTAAACCCCTGACATTTGCGGGGGTTGCGTTCCAAGAGCGCCCGCGAATTGTGAAAAACAGCTAATTCGGGATGTGGTAAAAAATGCCTAAGAATGCCTATTTTTATAGTGTAAACCTTAAACATGCCCCTAGATATTCTCTCAAAACACTTTAATATCATTTTAAACTTAATAAAGCTTAATACATTACCCAGGGGGGTTCCGCAAAAACAATTATTAGTTCGGTTCTAAGAAAGAAATTGAAAGAAAAATAGAATTTTAAAAGAAATCTGAGGGTGCCCAGAAACGTCTGGCCTGTAGTGTGTAATTTACATTTACGGCATTTAGCAGACACTTTAATCTAAAGCGACTTCCATTTCCTAACTACAGGGGACAGTCTCCCAGGAGCAACTTGGGGTTAAGGGTCTTACTCAGGAACCCAGTGGTGGTCTGCTGAAGGTGCTATGCTGATTCAAACCCAAGACCTCTTGGTCCAGAGGCAAGTATCCTACCCACTAGGTCACCACCCCTCACTAGGTCACCACTACTCACTAGGCCACCACTTACTAGGCCACCACTACTCACTAGGTCACCACCACTCACTAGGCCACTGGCACTGTAGTATCAGAATGAGAACATTGGTCCTTTTTACCTTTAGGGCTGTTTTAAAGGCGGCCAGGGCAGCGACACAGAGGCCTCGGGCACGAGTGTGATCCCTGCTGCAGTCTGCCTGCCTCACACAGAGGAAGAGCAGCTGTGATGCAAGGCCTGGGGCCAGAGCGAGTGCGGCTTCAGCCCGAACATCTGCAGAACACAGAACCCACAGTCATTACTAATGTATTTCATATGAAGTTTTAAGACAAAGTGGAAGGTGAGTGTGAATGATGGGCAGCAAAAGTCATCACCGGTAATGAGATTTTTCATAAGCTTGCTCTCGTCTCTCTTCCGACATTCCAGTAGTCCAGTAACAGCTGGGCTCGGCTGCATGGTGGGAGACATCGGCCCATGAAACCCAGTTACGGCCAGGCCTGAGGTCATAACAGACAGTACCGTGTTTATGATCAAAGGAAACAAAAAGCTTTATATCTATAGCAGTTGTGCACAACTAACTCGTTCTTATTTTTTTAGAATTTTATCGCATCACTAATAATAGCCACATAATTTTCACCTTCAGATGCTCCTGAAAGCTTGGTTAATCATATAAGTATGCTCAGAACAGAAAGTGAACATAAGCAGCTTTTTAAAACAGTTTAAAGAGCATGAAGGCTATTCCAATATAACGCTCGAGTACATTACTGCTAGCCAGACGTGAACCAATATACAAATGTAATGTCATTATAATCACTTTAACTTACATCATAGTTTACAATTTATCTTGATTTTGTCATTTTAGTAGTAATCATACAGCTGTCTTCTTTGATTTCTGAACTGTTTTTCAGCTAGAGCTGTACAAACGTCCAAGAATAGGATATTCCAGTCATCTCTTCAACTTTTTAATCAAAAACATGTGCCAGCTCTGTGTATTATTTTATAACAGTGTTTAATGTAAAAATCTTTAAATCAATATTTAGCTAAAAGCTGACAGTGAAGGGTTTACTAATGGGATTTATACTATTTATGTAGGCTTTTCTTTATTGCGGTTTTACAATGAATGCTTTAGAAAAGATTTCAATGCTCTAAGTAGTACTGCCAGAGCCTCTTAGCCTGTTAGCTATCTGCCGTGATGTTTGCAAAGTAACTTATGTTCAAGATTGTTTCAGGTTTTTTTTTACTGGATTTACACTGCAAGTTCAGATATGTGCATCTGTGAGATTCTGCACACATCTGTGAAACCAAAACCTCCTCTGCGTATCTAAATAAATTCTTTGGTAATACTGCAACTTAGTTGACTAAAATGCAAGGATGGCATTTCAAAAATGTATACAGTGTGTTTTTACAGATTAACTCATTTGAAAACACTGTCATATTTACTGTGAACAAATCGAAAAATATAGAAAAACTCCTTTGGCTTAACTAGATGTCAATATACATGCTGTGATGGGTGCAAAATAAAGACAGTTTTGAAAAAGGAAAGCACTAGTGTATTCGGTGTGTGTGTGTATTTTAATGGCAAAAAGCAGACCTGCATAAGACAGAATTTTTCTGAGTGTCACTGTATGCTTCAGTTCTTTCAGTTCCCTCTTCAGCCTGCAGCACTCCTGGTCCTGGACCTCCATCTGCTCCATTAGATCCTAAACAGACAGACAGACACAAGCAACCATCTGGAGAGTCCTATATGGATGGGCATCATAAACAGACTTTGATGCAGAGTGAGGTACTACAAAGAGGGCCTGTAGATGAAAAGCTCAGAGTGCTATTGTTGCTGGACTGCAGTGGACAGTAGAGCACAGCTTTAGATGAGGGAGAGGTGTCGCTCACCTTCAGCTCTTTTCTGGCCGGACTTCCACTGTCCTGGGCCTCCTGGAGCTGCAGCATGAGAGCTGCTTTCTCCTGCTCCCCCTCTGCCCTCTGAACCAGCAGCTGTCTCTCCAAAAACCTGCAACACATCACGCACACACACAAACAAGCACAAATATGCTCAGTGATGCACACACAAACATACACAGACACACAAAAACATACACAAACACACACACAAACACACATATTTGATTTTTTAAATAAAATACTTTGAATCTAGTTCCCCTGCTACAGTAAAAAACTATTTGTAATTTTCAAATCAATGTCATGTGAAAAAGACAGTGATCTGACTTGTTGGCCACTCGAACAGCATCAAAAGCATGTCGGAGGTCCTCTCCCTGCATCTTCTCCGCTGAGTCCTTTTGGACACCCAGGTCCTCCATTAAGGCATTCTGCAAACAACAACAGTTAAAGTCAACCCGAAATCAGCTGAAATCTAATCAAACCTAACTCCAAATGCCCAGCTAGATGAGACGTCCTCGCTGAGGATGATAATAAGGTAAGCTTTCAGGTCCTCAATGATGTTCTCTGCTAAAACTTTGGTTCACTTTTCTGCTGCAGCAGCCTATTTGCTTCAAAGACATACATACATACATACATACATACATACATACATACATACATACATACAAACAAAACACACACACACGAGCCATCACCATATATATATATATACACACACACACACACACACACACGTATATATACATACACACACACGAGCCATCACCATACACATATATATGTGCATG
>JBBJLS010000039.1:11331545-11353901 GCA_037577275.1 Bryconaethiops microstoma
ATTCATGTTTGTGGCTGTGATGTGACAAAATGTGGAAAAGTCCAAGGGGGCCGAATACTTTTGCAAGCCACTGTATATTCAACATGTACATGTGTCCAATGTGTGCATACATATATATATTTTTTTATGGTGACTGAAATATACCTATAAAGATATTTAAAGAGGCATAATCTAACAAGTGCCAGTTGTCATAATACATTCAGGATAACTGAATATAACTGTCCGAGATAACTGTAAAGTGTTACGCCATTATTTTTGATGGAACATGCTTAAGGCAACAAACATCTGAAACACGGGGTTGTGGAAAGACATCAGTGGGGTCATGAAACTGGAGGCAAGATCATAAAGAACTTCTCTCTCCCTGGACAATACCTCTTCCATCCACTGCAATATACTGTAAATAATAATAAAATATTTTAATATACTGTAAATAATAGCTGATTTATGTGTCCTCAGAGTCTGCCCAAACAAATTTACACATTCACTGCTTTTGCCACTATTCTGTCACTTATTATATTTGTGTTTTTGTTCTTTTTATTTGTATTCATATTTTCCCCTTAGTTATTATGTTTTTTACTATTTATAAATGGCATCTGTACCAAAAAAAAAACGTACTCTTATCTCCATGCCTTCCTTACTTTGCCTAAACTTCTGACTTTTCTTTGACAGGTGCTGTTTAGGTGTACGTAGCCTGCAGTAACTTGGTTGAGTAGATTTAAGTTCAGCTTTAGAGGTTTAAGGAACAGACGTGGACTACTTGAGCACTGATGTACGTCGCTCTGGATAAGAGCGTCAGCTAAAAGCCGTAAATGTAAATGTTTAGTAAGTTATGTGTCATACATATGTGCACTCACCAAGACAAACTCCTCCTGAAATACTTTGCAAAAAAGTTCTAGATTATGTGACCTAGTCAGTATGTTGTAAAGTCACCAATCATGCCTTGACTGATCAGTTTCTATTAAAAAAACAATTGTTTTTGTCAGGGATAAACTTCAAAGTCTTACATTTGAGATTCTGGGTTACGGATGTATTTTTTTAACCATTATTGAAACATCAGGGGGATTGAGTTTTGTGATAGCACTCATAATGCCAATAAAGGCGGTTCACACTGTAGACTGTGGGCTAAAAGGGTCTGTAGTCATGATGGTGAGGCCACAGACGCCTGACCTGATCATGGTGCGGTATGCGTCCTCAGCTAGAGAAAAGATATGAGGGTCCATGTCGGCCATGTCCTGTCCGCTGTATGCATCAATCACCTCCTCTCCATAGATGGGAAGCTCTTCGTAAGGGTTTAAGGCCACTAGCACAATCCCTAAAACAGACACATTTGGATGTGCATTAGAGGCTACACTGCAATTGTGCTTCTGAACAGTGTTATAGCCCATTTAGAGCACCCAGCTGAGGGTTATTGTAGTTTGGCTACTGGCTAATGTTTACAAAAATAGTCTTAAGAAAGGCTGAAGAATGCAGTGAGTGATCTCGTGTGAATTATGCCAATATGAACTTTATCCCCCATAAAAAATAAGAAAGCCTCAGTGTAAAATTGAGAGCACAGCCCACATGAGGAGAATGTGCAGATGTTTTTAATTGGGTCATTTTTAAGTGGTCGTTTCTCCAGGAAATGAACCTTAAGATAATTTTGTGGAAAAGCAAATGTCAAAGTCCCACCAAAAACCCCATGTGGCACAATGTTCCCATGCCACACTGTAATGAATCTGCTTAAAATCACTCTTTCAATCATTCTCTCGTGCAGCACAGCGTCTGGTCTCTACTCGCAAACACTGGAACAATGTCTCTAGGAAGTATTAATCACGCAGGACCCTGACAACACCTGAAGGCCCCCAAACCCCAACTCAGTGAACAACACTACTAGGAACCTTAAATCATACTGAGATAAAAACTGAAAAATTCTGTACAGTACTGTGCAAAAATAAAGAATATTTAAAAACTGTTTTGATGCGGAGTGAGTGTTTTTTCACATTACTAGATACACCAAATAAAACTAAAAAGAATAAATGCAAATAAAATTATACAGTAAATAATGATGTTATGTTCAGTTTGTTCCCAGTATTACTTAGTAGTTCCCATCCAAAAAACGGCTGGAGGAACGAGGAGAAATCTTGAACTGAACCTGTGTTCTCCTCACCAGCTCACCAAAAATCAACTACTTTTTTACAACAAAAAAAAAACAAATCTTGATACGTCTCCTTTTTTGGTTGCATTTATTCTAGTGTTAACTTTGCTAACAGAATGACACTATCACATGCTGAGGAAAATGCCTTTTAACAATTTGGCTAGGGGCCTAAGATTTTTACACAGGGCCACTGGTGGTCTAGTGGTAAGAAAGTGGCCCCTGTGATTGGAAGGTTATGGGTTTGAAACCCAGGACTGTTAGTGGCAACACTGAGGTACCCTTGAGCAAGGTACTGTGCCCACACGCTGCTCCCTGGGAGAAAGAATTTCACACTGTAAATACAGAGAAAGAATTTCACATTGTGTGCTGTGGTGTGTTCACGCATGACTATAAATGCCACTTTAAAACCAGCATCAGTTGTATTTTAGATGCTGGTACACTAGTCCTGCATGACCATGCTGGGTGACCAGCTATACCTGCTCCAGACCAGGACTAAAACACACCACATTTTTAGACCAGCTTTTTTTCCAGCAGGGTTTAAAGCTGAATTGTTAGTCACTTCTCCTGTGTGCAGCAGCTAAGTGTACTGAGCTAAGTTGTGTGTATTCATTGCAACCAACCACAGTAGGTGTAGATGCTGCTGTAGTGGAGGAACCGCACACGCAGGTTGTGGAGGACTGCAGGTTCATGAAGGAAACTCAGCGCTGTCAGGTCGTTTTCTCCCTCCAGGATGTCAGGGTTTCCCAGAGGGGGGAGACCAGCAGGGGGCACGACTGGGTACTGCACTTCCTTAGAGGCAAAACATGGGTTAATTTGTTCATGTATCCTGGGACTGTAACAGAGGACACTTGTTTATTCCAGTATCTGTGGGTGCTTCCTAGTGCATTCTTTCTGACAAGCACAAAGGGATGCTGTTAGTGGGCTAGTATAAATGAAAAGGCCTCTTTTTAGCAGGATATGGAGTAAAATAATGGGTTACGTACTTATGTAGGTCTGTGCTGTATCACCCATAGCACTATAACACACTGATCCATACAACCTAATGGCTGTGATGGTCACAGTGTGTTAGTTTCATTCATTATTATAAGGGAATCCCAAAACTAAAGAGTGAAGAGGGGGTAATTCATTTGTTTCATCAGTTGTGGGCCTATAATTAAGGATCTAAAGAGAATAATAGCACTTTTTAAAGACAAGAACACTTTAGAAAAAAAAATACATTTTATAACAACACAATTTAGTGCTGTGATAATGTTGTAAGTGAATGTATATGTGTGTCTCACTCTGCCATCACCGAGCAGGAGTGTGAGCTGCTGGTCTCCGGGCCTGTAGTCCTGCTGTAGCTGTGCACACACCCACACTTCTTCAGGATCTGGCACCCACACACTCGCTCCCTTGGGACAGAGCAGTTCACATCGTTCACACTCACAGCACGGGGGCCGATGATTAGTCCATCACATGTCTAACATGTATCATTAGGGGAACTCATAAATAACCCACTTCACTCATCCGTATGATGTGTGAATCTCAAGAACCAACGTGAAAGAGCAGCTCCTCTCAGAGTGCATACCCAAGACCATTCTAATTACACGTTCACCCAGAATAAACTCCATTCCTCACTACAAAAGTGTAACTTTCACGGACAGACTGATCCCGATTTTTATGTGAAAAAAAAAACATCCAACAATTTCTTTTTAAAATTCTTCAAAAAAGCTGGACGTCCTGTGTACTTCCTGACCAACAACAGAATTTCTCCAGCATCAGCATAATAGAAGCTCCTCTGCATTAAACATTAACGCCAGTCATTCCTACCTCTGTGATGTTCTGGATCTTCATCAGCCTGGAAAACTCACTAAATATGAAACACTTAAAACCACTTGAATGACTTTTTTTCTTATAACTTCTCTAACTTCCCATTTAAAAAATGATTTTTAAAATAACAATGACACTTGTGACAATGACTTATATCTAACATCTCAAAATGTAAAACCTATTTCCAGTCCTACCTTAGAGTAGAGCTCAGGAGTTGCCATATTATCCAGGCCACGTTGATAAACTACTCTTGAGGCTGAAAGACCAGGAGAAAACGCAAGGGACTGACAATAATGGCAATACAAGCAGTGATCCTTGCTTCCTGCGTCCCTGGCCCTGTGCCCTTTGCTCTGCCACAAAGGGGAGGCATCATAACCTTAATGGCAAGTTAACGGTTAATCTTCACGTGGACATTGGGAGGGCTGTTTAGATTTATTCACTGCTCATGGATGTGACATCACAAGCATGGATTCAGAACAGGCTGTTTTCACAGCTTTAGAGCCAAGTCTATATAGTGAGCTTTGTTTGTATAATGGGCCCTTTAAATATGTTCAAACAGTTTGATTCAATGACAAACAGGGTCAATAAAAGAGCCATTCACACCATACTGAACATACAGAAACACTTTAATCTGAAAAATTAGTAAATTCCACAGTCAAGATGTTTAAACCATTGAATTATCATCTCTTCAGAAAAAAAAAACAATCATGTATTTTCAACCTGCCAATGTGAGTTCACTAAAAAAAACTTCAGTTTCTCAGTACTTCAGACACAGTATGTGAGGTCACATTCACATGTTGATAGTGAACTAATATTTTATGTTCTATGCTGAATGTGATCCAGAGTGGAAAGAGTGGACAAAATATAAAAGAAAATGTGAACAGCATATAAAAGAACATCAGTAATTTCAATAAGCACCATGAACTGATGAAATACAAATGAAAATTCATGGCAAGAGTCGTTTCGTCCTCTTTGCCATTGTGCCCAAGATAACCTTTTATGAACCCATCCATGTCTATACACTAAACATAAAAGTCTACAAATACCTTTGTGGCAATAAAAAACAAAACCTAGAATAACCTTTTCCATAAATGTAGAATACTAAACCTTTTCCAGTATGTACTTAATAAAACTGGTCTTACACTGAACTTGTAGGAACTAGTACGTAAAACTAGCATGGGCAGAAGTGATGCTACTGGACTTACTAGAAATTTGGAGAGAGTGCTAAACCCATTCCCAGTCCAAATCATAACTGTTTTTAACTTTCTTTCAAGAAAGTTTGTGTAAATGTCTAGGAATTTGAAATCATGAGGTCCTATTGCCTTACACTGGTCTGAATTAGTGACTTTTTTGAACATAATACAAATTAAACTGTACTAATGAGGCTATGTCTACCAAGCCCCTAAAATTATGCCTTTCACACAATTCCTTCCGCAGTGCTCTATATTGCACAATACTGACTGCATCGTTTTTGTTGTCTCTGCATCATAACCACAGATGATTGTATCGTTAAAGGACTAGTTCTCTCTCACCTATATCATCCTAGAGTTTCTCAACACTTACTCTGACTGGAGGATTTAGTGATTGTCACATCACTCCATATGAATTCCACAGACACTCTTAAAACACACCATAGCGTCACTTTCAATTCTGGGATCTACAAATGGTTTGTTCTTGTAGACAGTAAAAACTTTTAAAATACAATAAAAAAAAGTTACGTCTGAAAACCCAACTGAGAGTCTTGGAGAGAAATCCCAACCAGTGGGCTTAAATCAGTGTCCGGCAGAGCAGGACTGGAGCATCTTGGTAGAGGTGTTAAGCTGATCTTTTGGAGTGGGGAGATGTGGTCCTGGTTGAACGTGTTGATAAACCTGTGTGTAGGTAGTTCAAAAACACCTGACCGCCCTGAAAGTGAGAAAAGATTAAAAGAATCATTAGTCTACAAACAAACAAATTGCACTAGCAAGTAAGTCTGCATCTCATTCTTGGTTTAACCCTTAGAAATCAAGGGTGTATTAGTAAAATCTGATTTCGACAAATATAAACGGTGTAAAACAGTCTAAAGCCAGTGTTTGCTCTCTACAAACGCCGCTTGGTGCACCGCAGCTCGGCCGCTCTCCAGACCCCCTCCCTCTGCGGGTTTCCCCACACACTATCCTGAAAGTTCTCTGGGGTTCAAAGATTTGGTGGAGTTTTTGTCCATTTGTTTCTAAGACCTAAAATAACAGAAATTTGGGCATTTTTATTATGAAATTTGGGCATTTTGTGTGTGACGCCATCTGTAAAGCCCTACTAGTGCTTCTTACTATTACATGTTTTTTTTTAATTCCAATAACTTCTATGTGACAGAGGAACACCAAACAAAGCTCAGCATGAAGTCTGACACCTCGATCATCAACACAAAGTGGGGAAACTTCCACATAAGGAGTTGTATTGCCTTATGACATCAATTTACCATTTGCTGCGCTGCAAGCACGGATCCATTCATCATATTTAATGTTGTTTTATCCCACCTAAATTAATCTTATCTAGTCATTCATTCATTTCTTCTGTGCTTTTCGGTAAGTACCACACATAAAATTACAATAATTACAAAGAGCAACAAAGAGGAACTTAGTACTTAGTATTGAAAAAGGTACTTGTGTAATTCTCGTTACTCCATCTATACATTGCACCAATCAGTGAGAGGAGTAAGTGTGCTCACCTTTGTTATACATCATCTTTGTCTTCATGACAGTTTCCCTCTTCCTTAAGAGCCTCTCCGCCGCTGGACGCCTCCTCTACATGAGCCAACATGTCAGCCATCAGAGCCTCCTCCAGCCGCTTCCTCACGTTGTACACCAGCTCCTCCTGTTTCCTGAAATGGCCCAATACAACAAACAGGACTTAGAGTTCAGTACCAGCAGTTAATGCTTTTACTCTGATCATAAAACACAGGAGTCCGTTAACTTACTGCCATAACTAGGATTCACACGACTTAAAACTGTCCAAATTTGTAATTGTTCTGTTTTGAGTATTTCTATTTCTCACTCCGCTCAGGCCCATGGTTTTCAACTTGTGGACCGCAAACCCCAGTGGGCCGTGGTAGTATTGCTAAGGGACCACTCGTTGTCCCGTTTTCTTAACCACAAAACGGTTACAATGTAAAGAATTTTACCAAACATAATTTTAAATATTGTTGTTGTTTAGTAAGAATTAAGGTAATCGAATTTTAAGTGCAAGTGCTTTTTAAATCATAAGAAATTCATTTAGCATGAATGAATGGATAAAAGCAAAAACATTTCAGATTTTATGATATAATATATGCGCAAAATGCTACTGTATTGATCCATATGTTGTTTGCACTTTAAACGACTGGGTGGGTTTCAACTTTCTGAAGACAACTGGAGCCTTTTGTGGTCGGTTATGAGCATTAAAAGCATGGAAACCCCTGGTTTAAACCAGTTTGCTTAAACTGGGAAACAAACGCAGCTGCTTGAGTCCCAACCTGTATTACATGATAGAACATTCCATGCACATGCTTTGACTGAATACCCATTTATGGGAGTGAATGCAAAAAAGAATGCACATTTGAAAAACTATGTCCTTCCCTAGGATCATTTTACTAACACATTTTACATAGCACACTTTGTTAGTTGCTAATTTTGACAGTTCAGAACTCATTCTGTGGCACTGCTGGAAAGCATGGAACACACCTGATGTCCTCGTCTGTGACGATGAAAGCCTTGCAAAGAGGCTGAGCTGTGTTGAGCCACACACCAGGGTTTTTCTCCACAGCTGCAGACAGCTGGCCTGTGATGGGAGCAGCGCTGGTGTGCAGAGCGCTAGCTATTGCAGAGAGCAAAGTCTTATCTGTGCACCCAGGGCCAACTCCTGACAGATACAACAGAGCCTGTCATTCTAGCTTATGTTCATGGTCATAGAATAAATGCTAAGCCAGCACGGTAACTTTATGATGATAAATGCAGTGTACCACAAAGAAGACAAATAAACAGAGCAAAGGGCTGGATTTGGTGTAAAGGCCTTGAGGTTAACATACCCTGTAAACCTTTGGGGAGCTCCATGGTTTTCACCAGTTCTTCAGCAATATCATAAGCATTAAGGCCACTCAGCTTCTTCTCCCAAAACAGCTGCAGATAAGATCAGTGGAATGAAAAACATAGAATAAAATATAACCAAATGCTTCTGACAAAAACATGGAAAAATATTACTAAATTATAAAACATGTAAAATCCTTTCCCTATTTGAATGTACCTGTCTTGGCTGGTCAACAGCCTTCTGTGGGTCTGTTTTTACTTTGTTACTGGGGTGGTTGGTAACTTTTGTGACTGGCTGCTTAAAGATAGAGGCTGTCTGCCGGACCGGGAGAGATGTGTTCAGGTCTGGTTTCCCCTGTGGTTCACACAGAATTAAGAAGGAATAAACAGATATGAATCTTTAACATTTTCACAGAGGAATGACTGGTTTATGGGTCTAAAATCAATTCAAATGTCTGCTTTAACTGGTTTTACAACAAATGAACAAAACCATTTTATCATTTTCCCTGATATATACACACTTTTATATACGAAAACATACAGCTCTGGAAATCATTTTAAAGGAAATGACATCAATAATACATCAAAATAAGAGAAATGATGCAGTGTTTACAGAACTTGAATATTTCAAAGAAAACAAATCTCTTGTTCATTCTTAAACAAAATGCTAATAATTACCTTTAACGTACTTCTAGTAGTGTTTTGCCATTCAACTGGTCACAATGTGAGAGAAGAGTGTTGATTACAGCAGTGTTTTTATACTTTTCCTCATTAAATAAGATGTGATTCAGGTGATCACTAATCAGTACCTCATAAAGCAGAATGAGGTGCTTGTGTAACAATTTAACAGAAACTGGCATGAAATGGTTGTCCTATTCCTAGATACGATTGTAAAAACAAATTGCAGTGGTCTCTATACACACATACATACAAATTATAAATACATACATATATATACACAAACGAATATATTTATAATTTATATAATACTTTGTATAGTGTATAGTTTTGCATTGTGTTTAGTTTTTATTTTATTGCTTATGCTGCTTCTGCATTCTTCTCATTCTGTCCACTATCCTATGAGTGGGAAATATACAAATTTCCCACTCATAGGATTAATAAAGCGTTATCATATGTTATCTTACAAAAACTAACAATGTCCTTATCCTAGATTCATGTAATAACAGAGATCCTGATTCTATCAATGACTCCTTTATACAAAGACACATTTGCCCTCACCTTGGTCTGACTGTTATTGTCATAGCGGAGCCTCTGTCTGCTCTTGTTCAGTTTGCTCATGAGCATCTTTCCCGTACGGAAATCGAAGGAGCTGAGGTCCATGGAGTTGCCGAGGTAACGTGCCAGCTGAGGCTTGCTCCGGAACTTCTTTCCAGTAGGACTGGGAGAGTAAAGATAGGATGAATCTTACGAGAAGACTCCACACACACATGCAAACTATGAGAAAAGGTGTGATTGAAAAGTTCTTTCACAAAAAAAATACAGAATAGAGAAATGCATGGGGTTGCTTTTTTATCAGAACAATAACAAATGGAAAAGCAAGCCATGACATGCATTGATCACAGCCTAGTTAGTCAAGCCAAACTGGGCAAGCGGTTTCAGAACAAACCTGATTGCACACATCCACTGACAGCATGGACAGCAGTGTCACTAATGCCAATGATTATTAGTGATGCACCAATACCAGTTTAGAAGGCTGACACCAATATTGGGTACTTCTTTAACAGCACTTGCCAAATACTAATTAAATTACCTTCTTTTCACATACTGCTTGTGATTAAAAGCTTTGCACTATTAAAAATGTAACTTTGTAATGTAATAATTAAATGTAATTAAATTCTATCCACACAGCTATACAAGCAGATTTGGATTCATATCAACTCTCGACCCAATATTGATACCATAGAAAGTACAGGTGCATCCCTAAATATTATGAAATGAAGTACATAATACATGTAAATTTCTCCCTTTTGCTGGATAGTTTCTGGTTCCCATTTGGGAATAATTTAATACTCATAGCTCCATAAACACCTGTCAAACAATCAAATAAGAGGTTCATTATACTTTATGAAATATGGAAAACTTTTACATACACCCTTTGTAATGTTAAGTATGCACCCTGGTAGACCAGTTGTTTGCATCTGCCATTCTCAACAAGTGGTCTCCAGTGCAAGTGTTCAGCCGCAAATGAAAGAGTCACTGTTTGTTAGTGCTGGGCGGTGCTGATCAAATTCAGTATCACATTATTAAATGTGTCATGGTATCATGATATTTAAGGGTATTTCACTGATTCTTCCGGACTGCTGCTGCTCTACACTGAAAATGTCTTGGCTTGTTTTTACTGGACTGTTTCCAGATTTCCAGAAAAACATTTAGGGCAGAGCAAGGCACTACCAAGCATGGGGTAAAATATAGCCCAGCTTTTTGTGACGTTAAAATATTTTAACTAGTAAACTGTACTTTTGGTCTCTTTCTCAGTTTCTCAGATTTTCTAAAATTGCATCATGCACATTAATGATGTGAGTATGAACTCATTTACTGTGCAATGAGTTACAACTAAGTCTCACAAAGTAAATAACGACAGAGATATCTATCCCTGAGATACATTCAAAACATTTCATTCAGATTCATTAAAACTATATAATATATGTAATGGAATTAAAACATATTTTACATTTTAACGCAGATATTTTCTGTATGCATTACAGTGAAAAAGAAATTTGCCAGCATTTTACAGTCTCTTTTCTCTAGCCATATATATGAATCTTGCATTTATGTATATTTTGTGAATGTTTTACAGGAAAGCTTGTGTGTCTTAAATAACGTTTAATTACGTGTTTGAATAACTCTTAAGATTTTTAAATCCATAAGAACACACTTTGCCTAAAGCAAAGTTAACCTGTTTATTTGCCTCAGACATGTGAAGGATTCTTGTGTGAAGAAAATGCTGAATAAGCTTAAAACTTAATAATTATTTGGCAAAAATCAAAACACATGAAGACTGTCCCCCTATCAGAAGCCCTTTGCAAATCTCATGCTGTTAACTGTCAGATCATGAGTAGTTTATGGAAATTAATTTTATATGAAATATGACACAATAGCACTGACAATTTACTGAAAATCAGTAAATATATCAATGTAATTTTATAGAAGATACATCGCCCAGCACTGAGTGGTGCACCATGTATATGTGTGTGTATCTGTCTGTGTATTTGTGTGTGTATATCTGTATTTTTCTGTGTGTATCTGTATATGTCTCTGTGTATGTATCTGTCTGAGATTATCTATTTGTGCGTGTGTGTGTGTGTGTGTGTGTGTGTGTGTGTGAGACTGAGCCACAACATAAACAGTCACCCCCACCCCTTCCCCTACTCTTAAACAAAGCCAAGCCTATTCTGCAAAGCTCCAAAAATGCTCCTTTAAACCACCCCTTCTTCTGACTGAAGCGCGATGCATGGTTCCACACGATGCTCTGTATGACTGGAGACATGGAGATGTCATGCAAAAAAATCCGGCCTTTGCATTTCAAGCTTGCAGAAAGACGTGCAAAAAATGAAGTTAAAGACAGATATATATTTAAAAAATGACCAGCCTACCACAAACTAAACAAACGACCCGCCTCCCCTCTCTCCCGCCTCTGTTCTTCCTCCTCTTCCTCACCTCTGCTACAAATAAAAGACAGATAATGGAAAGAAAAAGAAACAGACTCGTCTATTTCTGGAGTAAATAAAACCCACATGCTGGCGTTCTGAAAATAAACACTGACACAGGAGCTCGGCTGACTTTTAAAAGGTCTCGGATCTGACATGTCTGGTGTCCTGTTTCCCAAGAATAGAAATAAATGAGTAGATAAATGTTAACAGAGTCTATAAATCCCCCGCCTCTGTTACAGAATGGCGTAAGGCCACCTCGGCACCTCATCCCCTCTTCTCTCTCTCAGTACCTAAAATAATAGACATCGCTTTTCCCCGCGGACAAACCCGACTTTCTGGTCACTTCTTCCCTTTTCCAGCCCTTTGGGAGAGCCGAGCACTCCCACCTTTTCTTGTCCATAATATCCTCGGTTCTATCCACCGATTTGGCGAAGCTCTTATGTCTTTTCCTCTACCGTACGTTAATTTTTTGCCTCTTTTTCTGCACACCCCTCCTCCTGACTTTAACATGAGCTCTTTGTGGCAGAGACGTTGGACCCGTGAATGAATCGTTCTCTCGAATCGGTTCCTTTCAACCGACTCGCTCCTAAATTAATCCGTCTTTTGTAGTTTTTTGTATATTTTTGGCCCCTTTAGCCACCATATCGCAGCACAGTGTGGAGAATGTTAAAATTCTTTCTCTGTATGCCTCCGGAATCAATAAAGTTTTCTGATTCTGATTCAATGGGGGTGGTGCCTAGGGAGCAGTGTGTGGGGACTGTACCTTGGTCGAACTTGATCGCAGGGGCAAGTCCCTAAACACCAGGACACCAGCTACCCCGTTACATTTATTAAGATGGGCTTAAGGGGACCCCAATCTAAGTTTAACCATGTTAAATTAACAACTGAATAATTTATGAGGTTGAACTGTGATTTGGAGTACCGTCTCTGAGTTCACTTTTCTCTGTGGAAAGTAGCTGGTTTCCACTTTTCTGTTAGAAATTTGTGCAGTGTGCAGTTCGGCCCTGCACTAGGAAAAACAGTCTGACTAAATAAGAGTAGAAATAACATAATTGCTAAATTAAACACTTAATTTTAAAAAGTGATTCAGAGTCCTGAACTAGGCATGAGAATAAGCTAACAAAGAGCTTTTCTTGCCACTCTCGACCTTATCTTGCTCATTAATGGTCTTTATCAGGACTTACACTAAATGGACAAAAGTATTGGGACACACTGCAGGGTTCGTGCTAGGCCCCTTACTTCCAGTGAAGGGCGTAATCTTAATGTTTCGTCATACCAAGACATTTTTGACAACGCTATACGTTGTGAACACAGTTTAGGGAAGAATCTTTCTATTCCAGCATGATGGTGCCCCAGTGCACAAAGCAAGGTCCATAAAGATATCTTTGGATGAGTTCGGTGGGGAAGAACTTGACTGGCCTGCACAGAGCCCTGACCTCAACCTCATCCAACACCTCTGGGATAAACTGGAACGGAGATTGTGAGCCAGACCTTACCTTCTAACATCAGTACCTGACCCCATAAATGCTCTACAGAATGAATGGGTTACAAATTCCCACAGAAACATTCTTCAAAGGAGAGAGGAAGCTGTTATAGCTGTAAAAGGGGGGACCAACTCCCTATTAAAGTATGTGTTATTTGAATGCAACGTCATTAAAGCTCCCGTTGGTGTAATGATCAGACGTCTCAATATTTTGTCCATATATGCATATATCCAATTGAACAAAAAATGAATCGACTGGCTGAACTGACAGTTCTAAAGAGTCGGTTCGCTACAAGTGAACCGAACATCCCCTCGTTACTTTGTGGACACGTTTCTTTTGTCGCTATGCAAATCGCTCCGCCGTGACCGGGGCCTGATCACTCCGCCCGGCGCTGCGGCCGCGGAGGGATCCCTCCGCACAGAGACACATCTAGTGCAGATAAACCTGATTATTCCTCTCTCGGGCACCCAAACACGAATCTCTGTACAAGACGGCGTTTCTCCCTTAAAATCCACACTATAAACGATACATTGTCATGCACTCGACATTTAGATTTGCCTAAATTAATGTGTACGGCGAGTAAAAAAAAAAAACCCAGGTAAAATAACGTTACCGTTGCTTTGGCAACATGTTTGAATTTTAACGGTTAAGGTTACGCTAACAGGCTAAAAACAAGCACTTCAATTGATTTTAACAGATAAAACATTTTAGCGACACAAAAATGACACGAAAACGTCACCAGAGGGTTAAATAAGACGTAAAATGAATAAAAGTCGAGTGCTGTCATGTAGTGAGGGTAAGACGCTAGCAATGGGGTTAGCTGTGAGCCCTCAGACTGTAAATGTTAGCCGGTGAGTGGACAAGACCTTTTTAATGTCGAATTAGGATTCATTTTCATTAAAAAAAAAACAAATTCTATTGTGGAAGCGAAAGATTTTATTGGGTAGATGGAATAAAGGCAGGCTAGCTACCTTTTACCGACTGAATAGAGGACAAATCCGAGAAAGCTTTATGTACGTTTCTGTACCCAAGAAAAGGGAGCAGCTAGCTCGGATTAAAAACAAAACCAAACCCCCTCTCCCCCTGACACACGACGAAGGCGTAAATCTGGCGAAGCTTATTCATCGAGCGTTTAATTTGAGGTTTTAATTTAGCTACTTACTCGTTTTTCTCCATCTTGCATGCTGTTTCGGTGTCTCCTGGTGAATGTTAAATCCCCCTCTTCTCTCCACTTTCACTCCCCTCCCCCTGCAATGAGGCAAATGAAAGACATAATACTGGCTAGAGGGGCTCTCTGCTCACCACAACAGGAAAAACAACACAGTCTAACTCAGATTACTCTGCTTTTATTTAGGCCACAGATTCACCGTTTTAGGTAAAATTGCTTTATTTCTCTTATTTGACAGCATATCCCTTACAGTACTGCTGCTGTTTGAACCCCGACGGCTTCCTCACAAACGTGCACTGCTGTCTCCAGACATCTGCTGTGGTTTTAAATATAAAAATATACTATATAAACATACACTATATAGGCAAAAGTATTGGGACGCCTTACCATTACACAAACTGCACTGCATTCAGACTTTAATATGGAGTTGGTCCCCCTTGCAGTTATAACAGCTTCCACTCTTCTTGGAAGGCTTTCCACAAAATGTTGGAGGGTTTCTATGGGAATTTGTGCCCATTCATTCTATAGAGTGTTTATAAGGTCAGGCATTGATGTTAGACAAGAAGGCCTGGCGAAACAAGAATCTCTGTTCCAGTTCATCCCAAAGGTGTTGGATGGGGTTGAGGTCAGGGCTCTGTGTAGATCAGTCAAGTTCTTCTACACTGAACTCATCCAGCCATGTCTTTATGAAGCTTGTTTTGTGCAATGGGGCACAGTCATGCTGGAATAGAAAAGGGCCTTTCCAAAACTGTGTCCACAAAGTTGGAAGTATGGCATCCAAAATGTCTTGGTAGGACAGGTATGTCTCAATATTTTTGTCCGTATAGTGTACATAGGCGTAATGGCTTGTCATTTGTTTTCAATTAATGTCCATTTTTTCAGTAACCCCTCTGACCATATAATGCTTCCAAATAATAATATACACCAGCAGTCACTGCTTTATATAGGGAATAACTGATGCTTTGTGAGGATTCATGGTAAAAAAAAAAAAAAAGATCATGCTCTGTATTTGCAAAATCAAGTTTTTGCCACAGGATCAACACTTCTAGGTAATTTCAAATATATGTATTCATTCACATCAGTAGTAAACACAAACTGCATTTAATCAGACATTTTTCTGCACATTGGACAGGTTCAGAAAGACTGTCCCAGGCTATGATGGATAGGATGTGTTACAGCACAGGCCACAGGTTGTATTCTTGTACAGACAGACAGGCAGTTCTGAAAGTCCTGGCAGCCATACACACAGCACATAGCGGTATAAAGCACAACTATTGTGATAATCACTCTTTTAGTACATCATTTATTGCATGAGACGACAATGTGCAAAACTATAAAATAATTAACATGCAAAAAACCACTGTATTGTTTTGTCATAAATCATCCAGGATACATTGTGCAGTGCTAATAAAATTTACTGAACGATTAATCAGCCATGTCTGGTTGTTGACCCAATAGCATAGAATTCCTCCGCAGTACTGAATTTTTAAACTGAATTTAACACTTCAGCAGTGCATTTTGGAAATTCACCATTGCACTATAATCACACATACATGTAACTGTAATGCAGACATTCTAAATCATGCTGAGAGCAAAACCTCACTATACAGACAACCTGTTATTGTGTATTCGATGTGAATCTAACACAAACAAACACTGTTCCCTGCTTACTTAGATTTTGCAGTGTTTTTTTTTTTAATGGTGGGAACTAATCTATTTTCTCTGCTTCGGAGTGGAATCGAAAGAGAAGCAGTCAAACAGTGAAAGAAAAACAGAGCACTGATTTCCTGGATGATTTGTGGTATCTTTAAATAATACTTTTAAGCACACAAATAGTACTTTTAAGCACACTCATATGGGTTTCATGGTGGTCTGGACCCATTTGTTGTGGAATGTTCTATCATGTAATGTGACACTAACAATTCAATCTCGGTCTTAAATCTGTCTATACAAAAGCCTGAGGTGGGCAGAAGCATTTCTGTCCTGTCATGTACTTTTGACACTGTGTAGTTCCTCATTAAAATAAAAAGGGAGAAACACTGATGTTTCATGTGATATTTTACAACTCCGACAAATGTACATGAAGACGCAGGTCATGAATATGTAGGCCATTACTAGAAGAAAAAGAGGAAAAAGGAGATTAGGTGGAACATTTTTGCCTATACCACCACCTATAGGTGAGCTCTGATTGTGAGAAAAGAACAGAGAGCTTTATATTTCACTGTAACACACACCAACTGCTCATTAATCACATTTCCATGCTGTAGAGCAAGACTACTCATCCTTTTTGAATTTGCCATTGATGTAGGGCACGTAATCCAGAATGAGGCGCCAATCTGTGAAATGGACGACACCCACAGCACCTGCAGCACCCCAGCCAAGCAGAGTGGGAGCCCTTACAGAGATAAAGAACAACATTAACAGCATCCTGAAAGAAAATTACAAATGAGATTCTATTGCTTAAAATCCTTTAACCTCCAGTTGGGTATTCTTTTTGCATATAAAGCTTAGTGAAATATCCCTTACGAACAGATCTATATTAATAGATAATATACGTTATAATTTCTATAATAATCTATAACCCCAAATCAGAGAACGTTGTGATTATGTGGAAAATAAGTTGTTCTTAAAGTTACTTTGACTTTTATTTTGTTGCAGACAATATGAACCCGAGAAATTTCATTTGTTAAGATACATCCACTCCTGCATTTCAGGATTCCTCCAGATTCCTCAATTCATTTAATGCTATGCACTATAGAGGGAGAATATTCAAATCTCTTTGAGGAACACTGTTTTAAAACATTTTAATAATTATCTTTCACACATTTGTTGACAGACTGGAGATCCTCTGCCCATCTTTGCTCCTCAAAGACTCAGACATTCATCGATACTGCTGTGGTATCAAATCATTATTACGATCACCTGTTGACGATATTAACAAATGAAATGAAGCTGACCAGACAAAATCTGCAATATCTATTGAAATAAAAGAATAACTGCGTTTTTTTGCATTTTCCCAACTTTTCTTGCAATTTTTTTGGCATTTTCCCAACTTTTCTTATTTGGGGTTTTATAATATTTTGCATCCTATAGTATTTCTATTGTACTGTCTCATAGTAATTCAGAGCACAGTAAAATGTAACATTTTGTGTAGCTGAACAGGTAAAACAAGCAGAACCTGATTTTGGTCTTGTGTTCAAATAATAGCAGCATCTGGCAAACCTTACAGAAAACAGGCATATATTTAGTGAGATCTTGTTTTCTACCACAAAGGTAACTTTTTTCAAGAGGGTTACTGATTACTGAGTGGTGGAAAAAGTCACAGAATTCACACACGTATTGCTGTCTGTAATACAGCCTCAGTTTGAAGGTTGTTGAAAAAGCTGGCCAGGTTGAAGCACAGCCTCTGCTCTCTAAAAGTGAATAATGACAGACCTGCGCATATACATTCAAATTCCTTTCTCATGTTTAGGTTCAACAAAAAACTGTACAGAGAAACTATGAAAATTCTTCGTGGTATTTCGGGCATTTATCTCTTTTCACTCATTAATTTGATGGGTTTATTTTTATAGAAAAGCTTCTCTGGCTGAAACAGCACAGAATTCTATTCAGTAAAGTGTTCGCACCAATTTCTCAGGTTTGTAGCAACTGTTGAAATGACCTCCACCTGTGGGGTGGAGTAGTAACCCACCCTCCCACCATTTTCAGCACCATTATTCACAAACAAAAGGTTTTTTAAAGATCAGTGTTTTAGGTTATGCTCTGCTCATCCCTAGTTATGTAGTATCTTGTAGTAAAACCATAGTAATTCTAGTAGGAATCCTTGTTCTTAGGTTACCTTATCTGCAACTGCTTTTTAGTTCCAAGCATTTAGTTTTACATTTATTTTATGATGTTTGAGACACCATCTGGACAGCATTGCTGCTGCCCACACATCTCAATTTCGAGCAATTCTGAGACCACATATCAGCTATATATCAATCAGCACAACCACTGACAGGTGAAGGGAATAACGTTGATTATCAGAGCATGTCCACAAACAGCAGGTCTTGTGGGATGTTCCCAATATGCAGTGGTCAGTGCCTTCCAAAAGTGGTCCAAGGAAGGACAACTGGTGAACCAGTGACAGGGTGATGGGCGTCCAAGGCTCCCTGGTGTGTGCAGGGAGCGAAGACTAGGCCGTTTGGTCTGATCCCACAGAAGAGCCACTGTAGTATTAATAGCTGAAGAAGATGACTATGATAGAAATGTATCAGAACTCACAGCTTGGAAGAATGGAAGAAAGTGGCCTGGACTAATGAATAACATTTTCAGGTGTGGCCAGGTGTGTGTCGATTACCTGGCACCAAGATACAACATGGGAAGAAGGCCAGCTGACAATGTTGTGCTGGGTCTTGTCATTCATGTTGATGTTACTTTGACACAAATCACCTAACTAAACATTGTTGTAGACCAAGTAGATCCCTTCATGGCAAGTGTTCACTAGTGGCTCTGGCCTCTTTCAGGAGAATAATACCTCCTGCCCCACTGCAAACAGTGTTCAGGAATGGTTTAAGGAACCTGACAAAGAGTTCAAAGTGTTGACTTGCCCTCTACCACATATGTTACATGCACATACATGTTCCTTTTTTGTGCAGTGAGCACTCTTACCTTGTCAGTGAGCAATGTGAGCCCATTAAGCAGAAAAAAGCTGCCGGGCACGTGATGAATTGTTTTTCTACATACTCTACAGTTTATATTAAACTTAACACAAACATGTAAGAGCATACATTAAGTTGTATTCTGACAGACATTCAAGAACATCTCTGGTTTTCTACAACGTCGTCCATTACAGATGAAAATACATGTATTTCAAATACTCCCTTTTCCAATACATTTGGTGTATCCCAGAGTGCTTTACATACCACCAGTGGGACATGTATCACAGTTTAGAACCAGTGATTTAGACCCAATAGGATCCAAAAAAGAAAATGTAATAAGTAGTTTTAAGGCAGTTTGGTTTTGAACTTGTTGGGTGCTTTTATTTGAGTGATGATGTGCTTTCAGTAAGAATACTTTTATTTGGGTGCAGGATTTAGTAGTTCTTTTAATAGTTCCTGCACTACAAAAACCTTTTGAAGGATTTGTACATTTCTGAGTATTTTCTTAGGGTAACATTTATACTCCTCAACAGTGTCTCAGTGATTCCTTCTGTGTTTTTAATTTCATTCAGTTAAACTGATAACATCAGTATAGTCTTATGGTTGGTCACACATCTTTTTGATTTATCATTTTATTTTTAAGCCAAGCATACATCAAAATGAAAAAAATACATTCAGCCAAATAAACTCCAGTATCTCTGCTGATACATGCTGCATGTCTTTAGAACTTTCACTGCAACTCATTCATTCAGTACATTTAGTTCTGTTGTCGTTTTTGCTTCTTTTTCAAATTTATGTAATATAATTTTTTTCACATTTATGTAATATAATTTTGGTATCTTGTGCGCATGCGCAGAAGCTTTGTTTTGTTTTTGCTGAACGAGAAACACCAAGATTATCAAAGTATAAAAACATTTTCAAACTACGAATAACGCCTAAATTTATGTCATAAGGAACATTATTATAATTCCAGTGATAGTTATCATCAAGAGGGCAGAATGAAGCGTCTGACAAAACCTTTTTTCCTTTCCCTAAAAATATACACTATATGGACAAAAGTATTGGGACACTTTTGTTTGGGCTAGGCCTTGTACTTCCAGTCAAGGACAATCTTAATGCTTCAGCATACCAAGACATTTTGGACATGCTTCCAACTTTGTGGACACAGTTTGGAAACGACCCTCTTCTATTCCAGCGTGACTGTGCCCCAGTGCACAAAGCAAGCTCCATAAAAACATGGCTGGATGGGTTCAAGGTGGAAGAACTCACCACGCTCTGGCGACGGATGCGTATTTTGGTCCAATCAGCCTGGAGAATATTTTTTTGCATTTTTGTCTCGTTTTGTTCCACTCAACCCAAATAGATTCGACTCTAACAACACGCCTAAAATCTGTACAAGACTCCAGGGTCCAGAGATCCGCCGGCTAGAAAAACCAGTTTTAAAATTGGTTAAAAGCCCAGAAACCCAAGCTTATAGGACGCTGATCGTCTCTTTTACTTTTTGTTCTAAAATAAAAAGCCGAAGCTTGAAAGTAAACAGCAGAACTAAATTAAATTTAAGCCTTAAAATATAGGCACTTGAGAAGTGAGTACCAAAAGCCAGCTTTATTAGGAGCATAAAAAACAAGGTATATACATTACTCAAATACTGTATAATTACTCAAACAACTGTACAAAATCTAGTGTAAGTCTATTTATTATACTGTTTCTGTCAGTCTTTGCACTCTGTAAAATGCACTCTAACTGCCTCCTGTGCAATACGAATCATTCCGGAAGATTTATGTAGTGTCCGATCTATACTGTTACATACACTTTCATCGTCTATTTATTGTATTGCTTCTGTGGTAACTTGCACTCTTGTTGAATGTTGTACCATGCCTCACTGAGAAACGTCTCATCACACTGTGTACACAGCTGCTGATGACAATAAATTGGCCTTGAACGTTAAAAATTCAATTAGATCTTATATATTCCTATGAGGAGTGATTAGGGGACGCTACCAAAAAGGTCTATGTCTATACATTTCTCAAATACTGGGCTCCTACAAAACCCAAAACCACACGGAAACATACTATCAGCTCATGAACTGTTTATATGTTCCTCTGCAATAATTAATTAATTAGATAGATAGATAGATAGATAGATAGATAGATATTGTTCATTTTGGAAGGTTTACATCTTCACACTGTAATCTTGTATAGTGCAATATTATCCATTCTGGAGGTTTACATACACTTCCCACCTAAGATTCACATCCCATTTACACTACTGTCACATTGCTATGTTGTTTATTTATTGTACATGCTATACTGTTACAGTGTAGTATTGTCAATTTATTATATTGTCTCTGTCATACTCTGCACTTTGTTCAATGATGCTAACTGCCTCCTGTGCAATCTTATACATATGGCACAATACTAGTCACTCTGAAAGGTTAACATCCTGTTCATACTATACTGTTACATTGTGTTGTCTGTTTATCATGTTGTCTGTTGTATTGTGTCTGTCGTAACTTGTACTTTGTTGAACATTGCTGTATGTTGCACCGTGGTCCATGGAGAAACATCTCATCACTTTATGTACATGTACACAGCTGCTGATGACAACGTGATCTTGAACTTTAAATTAGACTTTATAAAATAATTCACTTGAGAAGTGATTAGGGAATGCTACCAAACCCAACTTAAAGTTGAGAAAAAAAATTATATAAATATTTATATATAAATATAAATATATGACTAAACTTCACTCAAATACTGGGTTCCTACCAAACCGCAGTAAAACAAATCACACATTATTAGCACAGGAACAGCTTAATAGGTGCTATTGTTTTCATTTAGTCTAAAATAAAACGGAAAAGCTCAAAGGGAAAGTTACAGTGGCAAGAAAAGCATGTGAACCTTTTGGAATTTCATGGTTTTCTGCATTAATTAATCTATCAAGGGTGTCCAAAAGGTTCATAAAATTTTTCTTGCCACTGTATATGAGAGAACAAATCAGTCTATATGTGGTTACCTATAACACAGAACGGTATCTGAACCAAAAATAGGATTAAGAACCAAATGTGAGCTAATAAACTGGAATAGATGCATTTTAATTGCATTTGAATAAGCATGCCAGTTTTCTGCCTACGTTACTACAGATCACAAAACGTACACAAACTGAATATTACAATATTTGACAGCTGACCTTTTTTCTCCCTTTGGTGTGGTGGGAGGGTTGGGGGGGGCGTGTTTAAACAAGAATGAGACTTTTTTTTTACAATGGTTTTCATTTATTTAACTCTTTTCAAGGTATACAAGGATTCAAAGCCAGACATTGAAAAAAATGTATAATTCTGTTATTAAAAATGGCACATTTATTGCTACATTACTGTTATTTACAGGACAGGATCTCAATACCTACTATATATA
>JBBJLS010000039.1:11367957-11380349 GCA_037577275.1 Bryconaethiops microstoma
CACACACACACACACACACACACACACACACACACACACACACACACACACACACACACACACACACACAAACTCAGGAAGTAAAACCCACCGCCAATCCCTGAGCTGAGGAATGGGGAAGATAGCCCATCATGCTCGCTGTAGTGTGAGCCTTCGACATAACTCTGGAGGCCAAAACACAAAATGATCACACCTGCTCCTCGATAAACAGCATTTAGACACATGGTTTAATGACCAAATATATTTCAGAGTAGAAGGAATGTACCTCAGAACACAACAGCTGACAAATAAATTCTACAATAATGTGACTATTTATGAACATCCCCTCTATTTTCAAAATAAGCTCTGTATGAAGGCTCTGTCTCGAACTCAAACATACCCGTTCCTGGTTGAACGAAGGGCTGCCCTGCTCTCCAGCCGCCCAAGGACTGGAACTGCTGCGCTCGTCCAAGGCTGTAATACACAGAATCCAGGACAGACAGACAGTAAAGAGAAGCTCAGAGGTTCAAGTGGAGAGAGAGGGAATAAAAAAAAATAAAAAAAAACCAACACAAATTCCTTCTGTGTTTATTCACATGGGCTTCTTTTGACATTTGGTTCGTGGAGCTCCAATTACAGGAGCTGTAGCCTCAAAGGCCAAAGCAATGGATCTCATCCCACGGCATCACACCGCATTAATAACCCAAGTCTTTCTGCAAGCCTCAACATCCGTGCCCATAAAGAGACTGTTCGTTCATTAGGATCTCATTAGGATGAAGAAATTAAGGAAAAGGGGAGGAAGAAAAACAACAGATCAAAGAATCACTGTAATAGCATTAACATGCGCTTGGCAATGGCATCTAACAGGGAGAACAGAAAGAGGTTCCAGTACTTAATACGGACAGCTATGCAATGCTTTTAGTCACTACAACCTGTTTCATATATAGAAGACTGGGAAACGCTCCTATACGCCCAACATATCTATTTCCAAAAGCACGACGAGAGAATTTTAAAAGTACACAGAGCAGAAATTTCCTCTAAGCCTCTCCTTTCTCTCCCTGTCTTATGCCTTAATGCTCGCAAAGCTCTCCAGAGACACACAGCTTAATTGCATGCTGATTTGCATAATTGTGCATATTAATGCAGTTGCTTTATGAATATTCATATTCTCCTTTTGATTTTTTTTTGAAGGTCTAATTAAAAATGTGTGAGGGAAGAGGGGGTCTCGGCAAGCGCGGCGGCTGAAGGCTGAGCATGAGTGATGAAGCTAACAAAGCAGTGCAAATAGCGACATCCACGCTGACAGCCGTGATCTATGGAGCCTACGCAGGCAGCATGGCAAATGAAGCAGGCACCGATCGGCCTTGTGAAAGAATCCAGCATATAAAATCATTTTAGGTGGGAACATGGAGGAATTGAAAGTCAGAGGGAGTATGAAACAACAGGCATGTCATATGTAGGTTGGGCATCACAGGGGGTTGAATTTAGACTTTCCTGGCAGCTGTGGAAGATTTTTGGCAGCTCTATGGGTTAAAAAGCGCTGGTCTATGAAAAATGTCTGAATTTTTACATACTCTCCTGTAGGCTTCATAATACGGACAAAATTCCAAAGTTGCAAGCATATTGCTTTTTTGATATAGTGATATATTGTTCCATAAAAATACTGGATTGAATTAATTTTTATTTTAAAAAATCTTTTTTTTTTTTTAGATCAGTGACATCAGTCTTAAGAGTCACAATAAACAATTTAGTTATTACAAAAGCACCACACTAGCTTGGCTTTTCCACCCAAACAATGCTACTACCCATGCCAGGAGACTGAAGGCTAGTACTGGCTTCCTCAAAAACCCACAAAGTGCCATTGCATCTTTTTAAACTGCTGCTGATGCAAAATGTTTGGACGGATAACTGCCAATTTTGTCAGGTAACGGACACTTGGTTGACCCAAACGATTTGTTGGCGGAGGACAGCAAGGCCAATTATATTCTCTTGGCCACGGATGGCTGTGGCCTGGCAGAGACCAAGCTCGCAATTTCCTAACACTAACCTTAGACAGATTAACCACTTGGGATCAGTAATGTGACATTGTTAAAAAACTGACCTGCATTACTCTGACTTAAACAATTTACATTTATCAAACGACATGAAAACCTTGACTTACCAAAACAGTTTTGGAACAAGTAAGGGACCACTTAAATATGTATAAATAATTACCAATACAATAAACAATATCACAAAGATATAATTACCAAGACACTGACAAGCAGAATTTAACGTTTTATTCTTTTACATTTAATAGGTCCTGTACTACAATCTGCAATCTGAAACTGAAGTCCTGGTTTTGCTTCAATTGCTGATGTGAGTGAGTCACACTGAAGTGCTGGCACACAGAGAAAATGCCATCAGAAACAGTCATTTTCATGCTTAATTACAGTTTAATGTTTAGTCTTTTCTTGAATTCTTTTCACAAAGTGTCTTTTGGATTTAACGCAATTAAACCCACTGCATAAAGACCTGAGCTTTTTATAACACCAAGAATGCGGAAGGAAGACGCAGAAGAAGAAGGAAAAGAAGAAGAAATGGATGCAGCAAGTAACAACGATGATAAAGTTAGCATTTTTCTTTTAGCCACTGCTAAGAAGCTACTCAGAAAGCGTAACAAACTGCACATTTAGATCTGCCAATTCACAGATCTCAGAGCTCTATGCGCACTTATGAATGTCAGAATTTTGAGGCTCTGCTTCAAAATGTGAAACTCACAATTATTGAGAAAAGGCTTGGGTTTTTAGCAACGGATCAAGGTATGTAGAATATGTATCTACAATATATCCAAAGTTTCAAATAGCTGGGAGAAAAAAAAAATCAACTACATTTATGGATAATTTTATCCTAATGCATCATTTTTTCAAAATTGCAAAGGCCTGATTCCCACTGAGATTGGTTTAGGGATCATTTCCTTGCTGCAGCTTCCTGAGATATGAGTATTGCGAAGGTTGTATAGCAACCTGTATAGTGTTACACCTTTCCTTAAACTGCAAATTACCAGTAAATATAGATTTCTCTTAGAAACAGCAAATGTAAAAGCTGAAAATTAAAAAGTGAAAGAATTAAATAGTGATAGCAGGGTATCACACCTTACACTCACTAAAACTAGCAGCAGTACTGTCACTGTGACAAACTACAATTAAGTTTATAATGCTGGTGGCTTATCAGACTATGTACTGAGGCAGGCTAAACTTTCACCATCAGTGCTTTTCAAAGATAAATACTAGAAAGCATTAATGCAACAAGCTTTTACACCACAAATGCAGTTTTAGTGAGCTCTTATTATGCAAATGACAATTCACATCTGTTCTGGTAAGATTAAATAGATTTAATGACAGCGTAAGAAGAGAGTTTCAGAAACACTTAAAGGATCTAAAACCCATGTCACCATTTATTAAAATCAAAATCGTACACCTAAGCAATCGGAATACTTGAAATACACTTTAGAGAACAAAAGCAAAAAAACAAACAAACAAACAAACAAACAAACAAAAAAAAACAGGATTATCCAGCAACCACAGTATATTATGAATCTGGCCAAAGCAAAGCATGAAACCAGGAAAAGAAAACTGCTTTAGGATGTTAGACCTTAAGTCTTGTGACTGCATTACATATTAGTTACTATATTCAGAGTATTATGTGGTATTTACTGAACAAGTCTAAATAATACAGCTAAATAACAACGCTTGCTGTTTAATGAGTTAAGGTGTATAGGTTTTCATATATTTCATATATGAGATTAAGGTCTGGACATTATCCAAGGTTGCCCTTTCACACATGAAGCACACAGCAGGAGATTTTCCGTGTTGGACGCGTTTCCACCTACTGGAAACACTCTGATTTAGGCAGAGGGTGACGTCTGGATAGAGCATGCAGGAGGCAGGACATAATGCGGTTACACAGCCGGCTCGTAATTTGGTCATAAACAATAGTCTCTTTCTGTTCCTTGAATTTGTTAGTCCTTACCAATAGACCTTCTCGAATATTGTCGTCTCTAGAGTTAACACATTTTTGGTGGAATCATCTTGTGAATGACCCTTCATAATTCTTTCTTCCAGCTTTATGTCAGTTGCATGACAATGATATTGAAATGTCCACTCACTCAATTTGAATCCACTACAAAATGACCTGCTCTATTCACGCAAGTACTCAAATGGACATTACACAGACTCTGAACTGAGATAACTGAGGTAACTACGGTAACGTCCGGTCCGACTGATTTGGACATTTGCGTTCACACGTCCAGCTCCTCCGGGTAACGTCTAGAGAACTTCAGAGTCGCAGTGCATGTGTGAAAGGGGCTTATGGGTGTGTTAGGATGTGAGAAAGAGGGAAATGGGCTCTGTCCTGTCTTAATGCTGGCCTCAGCGGGTGACGAGACAGGCAGCTGCGGAGGTGAGCGAGAGGACGCCTGGCTGAGCCCCCTCAGGGTGACGCTCTCCCGCAAAGACAGCTCTCCACCAGCACACTGTGAAGGGGGAGCACGGGTTTAATGCAATTAGCACCCTTCCGAGCACTTTTGTCCTGAGGAACAGATGCAGACTGGAAGGCCACTGCTTCTTCAAACGTTTTTTCATTTCGTAAGACCAGTACACACCGACCCAACGCTCTCCAATAAACCCAAACACTGGATTGTCGCACCATAACAGTGCGTGACTGTTGGGAGACTCGACAATGTTATCACCTCGTTTGCAGTGTTCTAGAACATTCTTCTTTATTCACACTGTTCTAGAGCATTCTTCTTTATTCACACCGTTCTAGAGCATTCTTCTTTATTCACACCATTCTAGTACATTCTTTCCGACTCTCCCAGTTGAAATCATCTCCACCGAAGGATGTTCAAATAATTCCAGAGACGTGTTTTATTCTGTTCTGCAGAGCTCACTTCCAGAACTCAATACCCATAGCAGGAAAACAGCTCATTAAAAAACAGCTGCTATAAAAGACAAATAAAAATCTTCCTGTCATGAGACAATTACACCACTGTAGAGCTGGTCCTTTGTAATTTGTTTCAATGCAGCCTTTTCTACACTTTTTTTTTTCCAAGATGGGCCGTCTGTTTTTCATCTCTTATTGACCCTGGACATATTCATTAGGACAGGTCACCTTGGCATCAATAGGTAGCTCTCACAACAAGACCTCAAACTGAGAGATTAGTTTGTCACTGTTAAGTAACTGCCATTTAAGTAAGCCCCAAACTGAGAAATATGCCACTGATCTTTCTGAGAATGTCCTTTACCATCTTCATGCTGGGCTGCTGGGGAGCTTCAGAGATGGTAGGGGGCATGGAGCAGGCTTTGTTTCAGAGCAGAGCCGTTTCCTGTGAGTTAGTAGGGGGAGAAAGTGTTCTGTTGTTCAGGGGGAGGAGTGTTTTATGCAGCGGGGTGGGGGAATCGTTTGGAGACCATAAGTCCTTCATTTATCCCTTTATTCTCAGATTGTTCTCATTCAGGGAGATGTTTGGTGTGTCGATGGGGAGAAAAGCACACAGGCCTGAGAAAGTCTAAGTGCAATGCAAGGACACTACAAGCTTTTAACACAGTTCTAATGCGTGATGTTGTACCAGGCTAACCAACGACAAGAGTAAACACAAAGAGTGGGAAGTGAGGGAGGTTAAACAAACAAAAAAGACAATAGGTTCAAAGAAGGGTCCTTAACTTGACCTTTCAACTTGAAATACTTTTGGGGGTCAGGTAAGCCCACTTCATGAAGAATATTTAAATATGCACTCCTACAACACTGGGTAGTCTGTACCTTTTGGACATATTTTAATAGGACAAAAAAGGAAAGGGAAAGGACAACAGAGAGAAAGAAAAAGAGGATATTTATTCTCTGTTCCTCAAGGAACCTAAAGGTCTTACCTGAGCCACCAAACTGACTGCTGGCAAGTGTGGTTGGCCTGTTCTTCCCATTTGCCACAGGGGGCGCAAACATCTAGAGCAAAGAAAGAACACAGAAAGAAAGGTTACAGCCTGCAGCAACAGTTCAGCATAGTCCAGGTCCGATATCAACAGGTACACTCAAACAAAGCAGCCAAATGCAGAGCCCCACACATTTTTTACCAGACACATATTTGGTTATATTATGCTACTGTTCAACCACAAAAAATCATAACAGAGTGTGAATGCACTGATAGCACAACTCAGAACTACTATGAAAATGGGATATTTCCACTTCAGTGACTGTACATGTTAAGACATTTAGGCATGAAACACAGATTAAACTATAAGTTCACATTTTTGTATTTACACAAGTATCACATTTTCCCCCCACAATAGAGGTGGACGGATCAACAATACACTGAGCTACTGATAAATTGTCACAGCTTTGTCTTATCAATCTTTCCTTAGTTCCTTAAAGCAATGTTTTGTTTGTTTTATTCATAACGTCAGTCTTTTAAAGCTCCAGCGACAGTTAAATCTTCTCATGTGACAGTTAAATGTTCTCAGGTTTTCTCTTCTATTTATTTGGCCACAGCTCTGTTTGTTAAGGTTTAGGAAAACAATCACATGACGTCCACACTATTTCTCATACACACTTTATTTACATGTGATTTAGCTCACAAACAAGCACACTCTCCTAGAACATATAGTTCTTAATATTCAACCAATACACATATCTTTAACAGTTTATCTGCCAAAAGCAAGAGGGTCGCAATGTAATAGTACATACTATGTTAAGGCATTATAGAGAAAAACAATGTCATGCAAGAAAAAAAGCTAGAAATTATGCCAGCTGGATGGCCAAAGGTATTCCACCAGAAGGCTACAGGTACTAGTGACCTTTCCCTGATCACCGACACGAAGCCCTAGAGAAAGGCACTTACATCTTCGAAAAAGAGAAACAAGCAATGATGACGCATTGCTCCTACTGTGAGACTTAAAAATTTCCATCTTTCATCTCAGAAAATAAGGGATTTTCATGTTAGATTCTTCCACTTCATTCTGGTCATTATGCAAAAGCAAAGCAAAGCTAATTTGGTCATCCAAATGATGGACCACAGATCACATTTTCTACTCGGCTTACCAATACTCATATTTCTGCCATTGCAGTGATATGCAAATAATGAACCAGGACAGCCAGGCTGATCATGAACAGGGAATTTTGATGTCATCCTAAAATGTTTAGGGCTAGACTCTAAAATAATCGTATATGTGTCAATTTTCCAAAAGTCAAGCTTTACTAACTTGAATCTGCTCATTTATAATACAGCAAAATAAGGCTCCTCAAGTTTGCATCTGTAAACCACAATAAACTTGATGTCAGAGCTGTGTCCCCAATATCTGTAGCCTGCAGATCTCTTGTGGGTAGGCCTGTCTAAGCAGTTTCACTGGAATGAAAAATGTGGAAAGACTGCAGTCTCACTGTTCTTGCTATACAACGTTTTCCTTATTAGGATTCAAAGGCTTGCATTTCCTGATGTTATTAAAAAAAATAAAAATAAATTAAAAAAAAAAAAAACTTTTCCATCACTGTACACCATTTCACAAATTAAAAAATGAAAACCTGTTTATAAGCTGTTTTTTTTTTTATTTTTTTAAATGGGTGCTATACTGACCATCTTGCAACCACAATCTCATTTAAATGACTGGGTTTAAATGAAATGACCAAAGACTTAATAGAAAAGAAAAAAGCAAGATACAGCTTGACAATTTAGCTCAATCAGAGCATAAGAAACATTCCACATTGCCTCCACTGAGGTGAGTTTCCATGTCAGATTCTTTGCCACAGTCTTGTCATGATGCATAAATGTCTCACGCAGCTAGAGGCAAAATTGACAGCAAACGTTTGCGTGGTGCACTACAATGTCTTTGTGTACCTGCCTGGACCTGGATTACATTGCAGTTTCATATAAAAGCTGTTGGTGACGGGTTGAATTCAAGCACTTTTATCAATAAAATGAAAAGAACCAAAAGTCAAGATCATCACGACGTGAAAAAGAGCCTGACAATCAGATCATTCTGACACCTAATACGTGTACGAATATGCAGCCCTATCTTTTCAATTAAAAAAATACTGATCATACTGACATGCATTTCAACAAATCTTTACAAGCGTGTCGTCTGAATGCACAAAGTCAACCAGGAATCAGGTAATGAACTTCTCTAATGTGCCCTCAACCAAACTCCAAACTCCCAACCCCCCCAGACACCACCCCCCAACCCCCACCACGACCCACCTCCTGGCCCAACCCCCAACACATTTTCACTCTCTTACCGCACTAAAATCCAAGAGGTCGCTGAGTTCCTTATCTGTTTCGACCGCCATTGTGTGGTCCTGCTGCTCGTTCATGCCCCACTGTCTTTAAAGAGCCCTGCAAGAGAAAGTTTTAACTGATGTGAATAAAACTACACTCCTGAAAGCAAGAGAATGCAGTAGGAGAGATAAAACTACATAACCTGTCCTCACAAGAAATGTGTTGTGCAGTGCTAACCTGAAAAACACAGGCATCAAGATGACCAAGAGGCAAATCAGGTTCAATCTGGCACTGTAGCTTTGGCTTCGGGTTTAATTCTGCACTGACCACTCAAAACTGTCCTCTTCCACAACAATACAAATGATCTATAATAGTCAATGAGAAGCAATCAAACTAATATATGTTTTGTGACCCAGTGTAGCTGGCAAACATCATTGAACCATGCTTCCCAGACATACAACTTAACCAACTAAACCATACAAACTAAACCAATGTAGCAGAACTTGTGCAGGCTATTTTGCCAGCGGTGTGTCTTGCATTAAAGTAAAAATAACTGCACACCTACATTTTTCTGATTAAATATTTAATTTCGTTAAAACAGTACAACGACACAGCTTAACCTATAGTCGGTTTAAAAAGCACAACCCGTCTGCAGTGTTTGGCATAATCTGGTATCTCCCCGGTGTAAAAGTGAGGTTTTTAAAAAGTAAGGCAGACCTGCTTGCATTAAACTTACTGCTGCTGTGTTCATCAGGCCTAGTTAAAGACACAGAGTGTCCTACAGAGTGAAGAAACAGACCTCCATACAGCCCAGTTCTGGCACTTAAAAAGAATGGCAGAAAGCCAAAGGGGGTGGGAATTTCTTCTGCCAGTTTTGTGATCTTTCCCGCAAAAAAGTCCATATCTAAACCCCTCTTTCTCTCAGGTCAAGGGCTTTGCCTTTGCAAAGTGCCATCTTTCAGCCAACAACGATAACAACAGTGTAGGAGAGATTGGAACCCCTTCAGCCATGTACACCATAGTATTACTGAATGGAGTGGTTTACCAAAAATAAAAATAAAAAAGTAAATATGTCTAATTTACAGTTTGCCCCTGACCTCATACATAGTTGATCAGCCAATACATGCCTGGTGTGAGTGAAGTTAGCTTCTTTAGAGGTGCACTGGAGCTGCAAGGCTCATGCATATAAGAAGTAATGTTAGACTGTCACCCAAAATCGCACTCCTATTATGTCCAATGTAGATCCCGACCAAAAAAGCTAACTTTTTCATGTTGCATTTAAGTGCAGGGGAGGAAGTTAATTTAGCTACTTGGGAGAATTATTCCTTGAAGTAAAGTGTAAGTCCATCTGGGCTGCTGCTAGACTCCCTCAACCAACAGCAGAGTCCAGCCATGAACCTTCATGGACAGGACCCAGAAAAAGTCAATAGCAAAGCTGTGAGGAGGATGTGGAGATGAATAAATACAACAACCACAACAATAACAACAACGAAAACAGGGATGAGCGAAACTGCACAATAAACGTGAAAAGACAACCTGACCAATGCACACAAAAATTAGGAAATGCAAACTAGGCACTTAAAGGAAAAACACAAACATTTTCTTAGTGTGGTGATATTTTTTAACTAATGCCATTTCCCCTCTTTGTGTATAGGCAGGGCGAGCTGCCCAGACTGGAACAATGTAAATATTTATTCCTGGTTGTAAACTCATTCTACTCCGTTAGCTACCATTTCCAACAGCAAAGAGGACCATAAAACCATCTTCATTCTGCAGGACCAGCACTATATGCGCCACACATTAAAGAACCATTTTTAAAACCATATCTTCCCCACACACACGCACGGGCCGGGTGTGAGGGGGAAATGCTGGCCCAGGTTAGTCTCTCTCTCTCCATGAACTTTGCAAACAAAGTAGCTCATGGTAGCTCCAAAAAAGTCTACTTTTTTCCTCTGAGAAATTATTTGATGGAGCTGAGGGAGCAGACAGTGGGGGTTGGTTGGGGGAGTGGGAGTGGGGGTGGGAGGCAAAAGGAATTTCCTGCCAAAAATGTGAGACTTGCCTATTAGTCATTTAACGACTGCAGGGGAAAAAAGTGTGTGAGAGAAAAGGCAGTGAGGTTGTTCAGCCTTGAATGTTTTTATGAACAAACTGAAGTAAGCCAGAGAGCTCAGAAAGTGACAGCCACTAGTCTATTGGGTCAGGGTACCTACTAAGTAAATAAAGTTAACCCCTAAATCCTTCTGCTGATAAAAAGGGGGACAAAAGAGTCATTGGAAGTTGAGATAGAAATGATTGGAGGCCACTTCAGTCCTCCTCCACACACAAACCCCCCTCCTCCACTTTTTCCTCCATAAGAAAACTTAACTGGGGAGGAAATTGGAAGTTTAGCCCACAACAATAAGTGACTTTTGCATCCCCAAACATAACAAGAGGCTGGAACAAATAAAGACCAAAAAAACAATAAAAAGCAAAAAAAACCTGATCTTACCTTTCTTTATGAGATGCTTGACACCCAGTGACTAGAAAGCAAAGGTTGAGTCTTCGTGGGACGAAAGCAAAAACAAAAAACACAACAAAAACAAAACAACAAACTTGAGGAGAATTTGAAGCGCAGGGCTAAAGAAAAAAGGTTAGATCACGGCGAAACGTCTCCTAATCCCGCTTTAAACATCCTTCGGTAGGAAAAATCCACGTTTAAAAATAAAAAAAAACCAAAAAAACAAAAGTATACACTTGTATCCAAACAGGCTCTCCCTCACGACTCCCCTCTTTTTTGTTGCTACAATTGAGATGAATTCATTCTTCTAGTAGACATCTTAACCACCACCATCCACATTGTCAGCAGCAACAACGTATTCCTCCGCCTGAAAGAGGGGCCAGCGGTGTCCAGTTTCAAACGCTCCAGAGGAGAAATAGACTTTTGAAGCCCTCTTTTTAATAAGTGAAATAAATATAACACTTAGAAAAGTGCCTTAAAACGTTCAATACGACGTTCGTCAGCTGTTCGTTAATCGTAAAACAGCACCGCGGCTGCGGACTATATACTTCGGCGGACGAAGACAGCGGAGGAAGAAGCAGCGACAAGCAGCATGAGATGAGGAGATAAACCCTCGGAGCAGTAGCCAATAGGAACGCGATAGAACGTGACGAACAGTTAAATTGACCAATCGTAGACCGTATATTCAGTCGATAACCGCCCTTCGTGACGCGTGGCCGGAGAGCAGCTTGTGACATCATTTTATTTCTCTGGTTCACGTTGGTGCCCACATTATTATTTTTTTCTCTCGGTGTAGAATATGTAGTTTAAAACACGAGGTGATCATTTTTATTTTAACACCTTAATAAGAAATGCCGTCTTATGCAGATTGATGCTTTTGGTAATATATTTGTATAGAATAAAAGTTCACTTATTGGGTGTACTGTTTTTGTAGACGCAGTATTGCTTTATTGCATGAGTATAATCTACTTATGATTAGAATACGGAGTGCAAAAAAATATACTGCAGTAAGCAGAATGTTAATGAACTGTGTTTAGGCTTTAGGAGTCAAAAATAGAGCAAGACAAAAACATTTTTTTCCCTGAAGTTCACATTTCATCCAGGTTTCCTTTTTTTGTCTAAGTCCGACCCAATTCTGACCATGACCAGAGAGCTGGAGTGATCTCTCCCTGTGGCTGATTCAGAGAGCTGGACTGGAGGGATCATAACAGAGCAGAGTGGGGGAGGGGTGGGCAGCCCGGCAGCCCCAGGGCCAGAGAAAGCAAAGCAGGGTGGATTGAGAGAGATGTGCTTGGAGACTACAGTTTTGGTGGAGCTGGTGCTCATAACCAGGGTACAGGAATCCCACTCAGGAGGACAGTGATGAAACTTACTTAAAGTACTTTTTTGGAGAGGTTTGTGGAGATGTCTACAGGTCAGAGGATCAGATTAAACCGGAGATACAATAGGTTTTTCTTTTTCTTTGATGTAACACTTAAGAAAAAAATCTCTATAAATCTCTATACATATACATACACTCATGTATAAATATCACATGTAAAAATGATATGCATATACACACATATATACACACATACATACGTATATATGTATAATGTGTATATATACATATATGTGTGTATGCGTATTATACATAAAAATATACATATTTATACTTACATATATATGAGC